>VYZU01081989.1:75364-159548 GCA_013401355.1 Ceyx cyanopectus | reverse complement strand
CCCCCCCCCCCCCCGATTGGCAAAACAAAATCCCTTTATTCCAGAGGGCTGTTTGGCAAACGATGTGGGACACCCCTTGACAGTTCTGAGCCATCGCGCAACAGACGCGCGCCTACAAACGTTGACTTAAGAAAACCCAAGCCAAGCTCCGACGGGCAGAGGGATTGCGACACCGAGAGCCGCCTTGGGAAAGCGAGCCCCAGCAGATTCCCGGCAGGCCCCGCGCGGCCCGGCCCGGCCCGCCCCTCCCCCGCCGGCTCCGGAGGCTCCGCTGCGGCGCGGCCTCTCCTCCTCCCCCCGCCGTTCCCGCTCCCCCTCCCCCGCACGTAGGCGCTTGGGAAAAAAAAAAAAATAATAAAAAAAAAGCCCTTCCAGCCTGACTAGAAAATCAGCCTTGTTTCCTCAGAAACCGCAGCTGCTGCGAGCAGAAAACACGTCAGGCTGGCCCTCCAACACGCACAGATGTGCCTTTGTAAATCCACATAAATGCTGAGGAGGATTGCGTGCTGAGGGCAAACACCCTCCCCGCGGAGGACGGGGCCGAGGCAACTGGCAGGCTGCTTCTCCTCGCCGAAGGACGCCCTTCCCCCCCCCCCCCGCTCCTCGGCTGCTGCCTCTCCGGCTTTTAGTGGCCCTTGTTTAATGCCTCAGAGTGGCTTAAAGAGCAGCGAAACCTGGAGGCGGCCTAAATACGGAAACTTGGAAACTCGTGGAGCGAAGCCTGCTCCTTAGGGCCTCGCCCCTGCCTGCGAGGCTGAGTGCAGTTGGGAGGCCAGTGCTCTGCTTGGCCTGGGGGGATTCTTTTCTCCCCCCACCCCCCCCGTCTTATTTTTAAATCTATTTTTTTTAGGTTGTGTGTTAAAAGAGATAAGCAACAAAGACACGGGTCTTTTTCTGACAGGGTTTGGTGAGCAGAGGCGGGAGGGGTGGTAGTGCTGCTGACCTCGGAGAACGCTTAAAATAAAACGTTGCATTAAAATTTACTGTAAGGCAAGGAACGTTGTTTATCATGCCCTCGCCGGCTGTAACTCCACCCTCAACTGCTTTCTCTCTCTTTCCAGCTCTCGTCCTCTTTCCCCACACTCACTCGCTCTTTTTAATATAACTTTCAGGCTGGATGAGTTGCAACTCGTTGTGCGTAATTAAAATGAGTGGCTGATGGTTGAGCAGGGATGGCAGAGCAGGCCGGGGGGGGTGTGGGGGAGGCGGGAGGAAGCGGAGCGGGCCGCGCCGCCGCTGCCGCCGCTGCCGGAGCAGAAAAAAACAGGTCTGGGCGCGGGGGGGGGGGGGAGGGGCGCGCGGGCCGCCATTGGCGCGCAGCGGGGCGCGGGCGCGGGGCGGCCATTTGTGTCCCCGCGGCCCGCGCCCGCCAGGGCTCCCGTGCCCCGGCGGCGGGAAAGGGCAAGGGGCCTTGCCGGGGCTGCTGCTTCGCGGGGCGGTGTTTTTATTGTTTTTATGATTTTTCTTTTCAGCCATGCACGAACGAGGCGTGCAAAGCTTCCCCGCCCCCCCCTCATGTTGTTTACTTCCTTCTCTTAACAATGGCTTTACGGAATTGTTTTATATTATTTTTGTACTTCCTGCAAACCCAGTCACCATGGTTTGCTCAGAAAACTGTTTCTTCCCTTTCACAAAATCCGGCATATCCCGGGCAGTACGAGTTATATACAGAAAAACCTAACCTACTTTCGTGCTTATTTTTATTTGACGGTGCAGTTACAAGCTGGCCCAACTGACTTTTTTTTATCCTCTTTTCTAGGGTATGGTTTTAGGGACAGAGCTCTAGTTGTCCCTGTAGCTGCAGCAGCCAGCAATCTCTGATCTGCCACTTGGGTTGCTTTCCACGCAGCATATAATTCTGTTTGTATTAATAGAAGGCAGCTGAGTATGTGAGCTGGTAACTTTGGGTTATCTCCAGTGCACAGGGACGGCTTCTTGTAGGGAACTGGGCAAGTGAAGGACAGATGGGACCTGCCTGGCCATACAGCATCTACCTTTGCTGGGGAGAGGCTCAGAAACAGGTTATTAACATAATTGAAAAGACAAAGGTTGCACGTTTAAAACTTAAGATACTTCAGATGCATTCAATTAAGATTTGAAGCTAGGGCCAGTGTTTTTTTAACCTTGTTTATTTTTACAGTAAATAAAACCAAAGGATTTTATCACTTTGGCAGAATGGTGTGGTAGATGTTTAAGCAGTTCTTGATTTCAGGAAGCCATTGCTTGCTGGTATGGAAACAAGCTTTCAAATTGTCCAAATACACTTTGTTGTTGTTGCCGCCACCTTTATTTCAGAAAAGACAAATGCAAACTAAAACAAAACAAAACATCACAAGAAAAATAACAAACAACAAAAAAATGCACACAAACCAACCACAAACAAAAAAACCCGACCAAGCAAAAACCACACACACGCAAAAAAAGAAGAAAATGAAACCCGGGACACTCCTTGTCGTGCCTCCCCATGTGCTGCGCTTCCCCTTCCCCCCGCCTTAATGAGTAGGAGGGACAGAAGTGACAGGGCAGGTAGTGATTAGTTGCTGTCAGTCTGCACAGATTAACACCTATTTTTAGGTTTTTGAACCTCTTGAGTAATGCTAGTTAAATTGGCACAGGTTAATAAGTTGGGGTCCACAGAGCCTCTTAACTGTTCACTGTGAAATGGGAATTAAAGTGACAGCCTCACTTTGACAAAACGATGAAAAAGGTTTGTATGCTAAATATTTACTGCATGTCCGTGTCTGTGTGCATGCGTGTATGGCACAAAACATAGGTGTGGAAAACAAAAAATGAAATTAATTACTTGGGACATGTTAACACAACCACATGCAGTTAGAGGATCATTGTAGAATAAATCTGCATTGAAATTATTCTGAAAGGAAATATTGTCTCCATTCAGTATAAAAGTGGCTTTTAAAAATAAAACTTAATCACTGTTGTTTTTTTCATGGGTTTTCTCCCCGTCCTCCCCCCATTATATCATTACACTGTTACACTGACACCCACTGGTAAAAGCTGATCTGAGATCATGGTTGTAAATTGAGCCTCTTGATGAAGAGACAATTACTACTCAGAAATAAAACATCAAATGAACACCAAAGAACAGGTTCTTCCCCTTGCCGCACCTGGAAAAAAAAAAAAAAGGCATTGCAATGTTCTTTGGTTTTATTTTCTGAGAAGTTACTATGTGGATGCTCCAAACACAAGAAGGGAGGCCACAGTCTTTTTCTCTAAAAACGTAACAGCATAGAAATAACTGCACCAGAAGCAGGTTACTTCTAGATGTTTGAATGTTTGGGGACAGACACCAGGCTGGCACAGAGGGAGAATGGAGAAAGTGATGAGTATGTTAGTAACTGCTGTGTTCGGGGCTGTTTCCCAGATTAAAAAAAACAGCAACAACAACAACAAACCAACAAAGAAACAAACCTGAAGCAAACCAGAAATAGTGGTCATGCTAGAAATATATTTATGCGGGCACTGACCCGACTGTATCGAAGTGGAGATGAATGACAGTGCTGTGCAAGTCTTATTTAGCCTGTTTACCATTTAATTCAAAGTTGTCAGTGGCCTTGAAAGCCACTTGTGTTGGAGAAACAAGGCTTATTTTATTGGAATCTACCACAGCACCAAAATCTGGTTTGTGAGAGCGTTGTTCCATAGCCCTGCCTAGCACAGGAACAATACCATGCAATTACTCTGTTTCAGGCTCTGAAATAGGCTTTCTTCCAGAACACCCTCCCCTTATATTATCAGACGTGTTCCTATCAATGAAATGATTGATTAAAAATCTTCCTGTGTTTATGCTGTTTGGGCAGCAGTAGCTTGGATTTCTCCTGTCTAGGCTAAAATTGTATCCAGTGGAGATGCATGGGACAGCTATTTGTAAACCCAGAGTGAGACAGAACGAATGAGCTGCAGCAGAACCTGTCCATGACTGGCTTCCTTATGAATACAGTGAGATATTCTTTGTTTTAAACGACAAGGGAAACCTTAGCAGAAACAAACACAGAAACAAAATGGACTCCACAAATCACAGAAGTGTTCGAGACCTGGCAGGGCTGCACTGTTCAGAAATTGAAACTCTAGCCTTGAAACCTTTGAGATTGTAGTTAAGGTCTTTTTTTACTTTCTGAGTGAAATGAGCTTAATATAAGTAAAAAATCTGTGGTAGCTGGCTTATTGTTATAATTGATGCAGATACAGTAATTGAAAAACAGGGTGAGTGCTGAAGTTTAGTTCTCCATGAAAAGTACAAGGAAAATCAAGTCTGTATCCTCTTGTAGGTCAACCCATGCAATATGTATGTGTGTAAAGAAGAAATCTTTACAAAAACGGCCCTTGAAGTTGAGGAGTTACACAAGGTTCTCATGCCTGAACATGTACTGCTGCACTGAATATTACCTTATATGCACACCATCGTACAGAAACGCTAAGTTTAGAATCTAAACTGCACAAGGCTGTTAGCAATTGATTTGTTTTGCTGTTTTACTTTGAATAATAATAAAAGCATGAATAGGGGGTTTACTTTGAAATTGAGACAGGCTGGGAAAAAAATGCCAGCTTGTATCCTGTAATTATCCCAAAGCACCCTTGTAGACCCAGAATGAAACTCAGAGAACAGACATAAAGCACAATGAAGCATCAGAGTTCATGAGGAGGTGGCTTGTCAGTAGCCTGCCACATCCCTTCTCCTCTGCTCTTTCCCCGGGTGTCCTTGTTCTGTTTGCATGAAGGAGCTGCACCAAACAAATAAGGGGAGGGGGGGAAGGAGAACACTTACAGTTCATATTGCAGTATTCAAATAAAATACTAAAAATGCTATAAATGGCTTTATAGTCATTGTTTGTGGTCTCTAGATTTTTTAATATTCTAACATGTAATTGAATTCTGAAGCTAAGATTCTGCAATTAATCAGGCTTTTATAAGTGAGCTGCTATTTGTTAGAAGTAACTTTGGGAAGAATTTGACTTAAACTTTTAGTTTGTTTATGGGTATAGCAAAAAAAGTGAAATGCTGAAGTGGACTGCAAAATCCTATGTTGTGCACTAGCTTGAGTGAGTTGGAGTCCCATCTTGTGTAAGTAGTGTGAGCATTTGAGAAACCTAATTGTTTGATTCTTGTGTGCAAATCTGAGCTTTGTGTATGTGAATCATGGACTCTGTCTTTTTGGAAGACACATTTTCAGGGCTTGTGTTCACTACTTTATTACAACTGACAGAGAACTCAAGTAAAATGGAAAAAGGCACAAACACTTTTTCAATTTATCTAGGCCTTTATTATGCGCCCTACTTAGAGGTCAAGTGACTCCTAGAAATGTTTATATTTTTGCTTGCCCTATCAAAATATTTGGTGTAAATCTGGACTGGATTTGAGAATAAATTTTTCCTTCAGTTCTGATGAAGTGTATTGCAGTTAAGAGCTGGAAGAGTGTAGAGAAGTTATTGCACTGACTGGAACACTTGTTCTTTCCCAGTAAACTCTTAAATCCTGATAGCAGAAGGGTCAAAAACTGGCCAGCTGTGACAGCTGAATAATTTTTAAAGCATTTAATCCAGTCAGAATGTTTATCCATCTTTGTACCTCTGGGGAAGGTGATGGGAATACAGCGTAAAATAATTCAAGAGAAAAAGCTCAGGTCATTGGCAAAAATAATTTAGTTCATCTGTGTCTTGTGTGTCTTGTTCCACAGATTTACTTTTTCAAGAAGTTAAGGTGTGAAATGCAGACCATTACCCTGGGGAGTTCTCCTGTGTGGTTACATGGCAGTTGTGCTGCTACTTTGTTGTGCAAACCATCCCTTCCAAACCTGTGCTCTGCATCTGATAATGCCCAAGTGAGTTGGCTGGATGCTGTCAGTATTAGCCACCAGTATCAGTACATGGCATGGTACTGATATGGGAGAAGGGGACATCAGCAAGAGCTTTCTGTCTGCTGGGTTCTGGGAGCCTGGTGCATCCCTGCTGGCAATTGCTTAGGCTGTTTCCCTGCATAATTGACAGTTGCACGGACCACTCTGGTTCTGTTGTTGATCCTGTCGCACTCCTCTGGCAGCAGCCTTCATCTAGCTCATTATGCAGTATCAGACATGCATTTATTTAGTATGTTTAAGTTACCTTCAGAGAAATATGTTTCAGCCTTCTTTTGTAAAAAGCTGTAGACTCTCCTTGCTTTTAATTGTTGCACATCTCCTTTCTGATCTGTTCATTCTTTTTTTTTTTTTTTTCTCCACCGAAGGTGAAAAGGGTCATTTTTATGTTGACCAGTTTTATCAGAATCTTGCTTTAGAACATCCCGATGCACCAGTCCTTCAAGGGAAGGTGGAGTGGGAGAGCACAGGTGTAACAAAGAATCCATTTCTTCTCCTGACTTACAACAAGGTTGTGAGCAAGTAGAACCATATATAATCTAGAAAAAAAAAGTTAGTAAGAATATAAGCTGTATGTAGGGTAGCTCTTCTGGTGATGATTTTTGCCTTGGTGTGATTTTTATCAGTGTTTTATTTTCAGAAAGTACCACTTTTTTTTTTTTTTTTTCAGATTAAGCAAAAAGGAAAAGGAAACAGTCCATGTTGGATGGGAGTTGAAAGTACTGGGGAGATTGTGCTAAATTACAAAAAGGTGCTCAAAAAGGTGTTTTTTTTCTGTTATTTTTGAGATTCAGCTAGGTTTGTAAGTTACCCATTCCATTCCAAGTAGGAATAAAGAATGCCATTTACAGTTGAAATTGGTTGTGAGACACAGTAAAGGTTTTGGTTAAAGCCGTGTTTCTGAAACAGAGTGCTCACTACATTGTGTGCCTCCTTGCCTGAAAAATCTTTTTAACCCACATAATCAAAATAATGTTGTCTAAGGTGCAGGAAGCTTTTTCTCCTGAGCACAATAGGGATATGTTGAATCCTTTGAAAACAGTTTCTGTTTTTCAAACACCTTTTCTTTTTCAGCATAGATAATTAACGCCTTCTTCACAGTGCTTGGTGCCCTTGATACATCTGTTACCTTTGACAGATCCTTTCTGTTTGTCACCTCTTCCTAACATGCTTCCAATATTTTCAGCACGAAATAGCTTAGTATCTTTGATGTTGGTTGTATGCGGGCTCAACTAAATAAGAAAGCTGCTGACAGAATGGTGTAGAGTTGAAACTTGAAGCTTTGTTTCTGTAAAGATTTTGTCCTTGGTCACTTATCTTCAATTTTGCCGCAAATGGTTTGACTCCTTTTAGGCAGGAATGTGAAGACATGCAGTTTTAGCTGGGACTGTATTTGTTTTCACTTTCACAGGTGGTATGTTGAGCAATTCTACAGAGAGGAAGGAAAAGGGAGCAGGGGAGTATTCTGCAGTCACTGTCTGAAACAGCAAAAACTCTCACTCTTAGTGACGTGGCTTTAAAACTGCCTTTCTGAAACCTTCTGGAATATTGAAGAGCATGATGGCACTGCAGCTGGTCAGCGCCACCCCCTAGTTGCTGCTGGATGGCATCTTGCACTAACCAACCCAGCATTGTCTGAGCAGCTACCAGGGGTGTCCAGGTGGAACCTCCAGCCCTGTAAGTAGAGGGCAGTGACATTTTAACCCCTTTAGGTCTTTCCTATAGCAGGGTCCCTACTATGGCCTAACAGTGTGATTAGCACACAAAAGTGACAGCTGTAGAGACCCTGTGCAGTGGGCTTTGGTAAACAAGCTTTGATGATTCCCAGTTTTGGAAGCGTGGAATTAAAATGAAATCGTGGTCTTGGAACGAGAGAGTAAGAAATAAAACTGTAGAAAAGGTGCAGACATAATACCTAAATAAAAGGGTTGCTGGTGGCAGTAATTGTTACTGTTTACAGTTTTTCAGGATTTCCCTTGTATTAGAGTGGGTGAGATTGAAAGGTTGGATTTTTATTTTTTTTAATAATACCTACTTCTCATTTCTTAAGGGAAATTAAATAGCAACTCCTCTGAAATTTTGGTCAAAGTACAACAATCATTTTGATCTCTACATTGTCAAAGAAATAACAAAAGCTAATTTTCAGTGAAGTTGTTCTGTTTCATGCAGCATTCTGGTGTGAAAACATTAATTGCATGTTACATATCTTTGCATATCTATATGAAAAACAGCTCAACAGACAAAAAGTAAAATAATTTGAACAATGGATATATGTTTACAGGGGCAACCCATGTATATGTGTGTATATATCTGTTACCCGTTTAATCTCCTAATGAGAAGAGCAAATATATTACTGTAATGAATTTGCTGCTGATCAGCTGTTGATAAGGTACCTATGGAGGAATAAGTTATTGCAGAGTTGTAAGGGATGGCAGTGTGCTTACAGATAGGTTCCCCTGCAATGAGCCTGTGCTGAGCCGAGATTACTGACATCACAGATGTCAGTTTATCTGGCATTTGTAATGGTTGTTTCCTGGTGCAGACCTAAATCTGTATTGTTCTGTCTTTGAGGTTGCAGAAATTGCCCCATAGCAAACTTTTTTCTTCCAAGTTGCTTCTAACACATACAGTTCTAAATATTCTAAATTACAAGACCGATGGTTATTGCTTTTAGTTAGTTAATGTCTAGAGTATAATTTTTTTTGCTTCTTAGGGATTGGCCTAGTTCCCAGGATTTTGAAAAATATTTGCAATGGGAGACTAAACCAGCAGGTTAGTCAGTAGTGTGTCCAAGAACGGGTATTGGGCACAGTGTTGAAGATGGGAATGATTTTTCTGTGTGTTACTGTTTTAACTCGGCTTCTCCCACAATACCGGCGTTTAAGAAAAAGTTTTAAAATGTGAGTAGAACAGATCTATTCCACTAATCAGTTTTTAAGAACATAAGGCATCATTGTGTTTTATCTTGAACACTGGCTGACCAAGTACAGAGCTGCTTCCAGGCTGCGTCCTTGAGCCTCTCTGTTGTCTGTACATGCTAATAAGGAGAATGAGGAGAATTAATAAGTGAGTTGAGAGGCAGTGTAGTGTCTTGAAACATCTTTTCAAACCTTTTTAACACAAAGTAGCACACAGAGTTATTCTGTCATGTAGAAAGAGATAATTTTGTTGCTTAATTTGTATTTTTGGAGCTATAAGTTAGGGCTTCAAAAATTAGGACACTGATCTTCATTATTGCCAGACCTGGTGAGCTGAGAGATAAGTGACTGATACCACAAGGAACAAGCAAAATAAATTAAAAAGAAAGTCAAGAAAAAGTGGATGCCAGATTTAATGAATAATTGCCCTGAAATGGGTCACATTGTATCCAGTTTTTTACACAGGTCAAACTGTGAAGAGATGGCATTTACTTCACCGGAAGGCCTTGAGTAAGTAGTCTCAATGGGCTTTGTGTGGAAAGTGAGGAAATCTCAGTTGATCTATCCTTAATTCATGAGATTCATACTGTGCAACTAACATGCCTTTATTTCAAGACATAGATTCAGGGTCATAACAACCATGTGTCTTTGGTGTATTTGTTCAAGGACTGATCAGGGAACATGCCCAGTCTTTGCTTGCTAGAGATCAGAAACCTAGCCTGAAGTACCTGCATGATTGCCATTAAAATAAACAAAACTGGTGGAAGGTAGCAGAGCAAAAGGGAAGGAAGCATTGTTGTAGTTACCAGGGTTTATTCCTACAGTTCAGTACCATTAAAAGCTGTGTACACCCTCAGTAAGTGTCCTTGAAGAAGAAGATCCAGAAACTAGTGTGGATCATGTAGGTTTGTCCTGACAACCATTCAGCATACAATTGCTGAATCTTAAATTACTCCTTAAATTAAGGAAGGCAAAGTGAGGAGATATTACAGCTAGTTAGGTTGGATTTCATAAGGACATGAATGACTGTAGCCAAATTAATCCTTGGAATAAACTTTCTAAGAACTTTGAAAAATGAAAACTGGATTAACTTCTATCACCTTTGTTTAAAACAGACGAGTGGTGTGTGGGCGGCAGGGCTGATGAGAAAACCTTAAAAGCTGAGAATCTGCACTAGAAAAGGATGATGAGGGTCTGTGTACACCAATCATGACAGCATCTTACATGTTACACACTGTCCAGACTGTTTCCTATAGATGGCCCAGCAAGAGTGGTGCGTGGAGATAGTAGTTGGAATTACAATCACATTGTTCTGTGCCCAACTGAGTCCCATTTATTAGTTGTTGAGACTATAGAGCCTTCCCCCACCTGCCCTGAAGTCCTGTGTAAGCCAGGGGGTGAACATGGGCACAAGAGCAAGCAGTTTATGAACTGGGCAGTGTGATGTACTTTGTCTTCTCACGGCTGAGGAAGAAGTGCACCCCAACATGAAGAGGCTGCTTTGACAGTAATTCAGGAGAGAGCACCTGTACCTCATCCTGTTTGGATTTTGTTATCTTGGGGAAGAGTCCTTTCTGATCTGATTGATCTTTACCAACCAGGGACAACAAAAGTATTGCGAAATGCAAGTATAACATACACATCTATTTTCTTCTGAGTATATTTTTAAAATGCCAGAAGCATGCCTTTTTAGTAGGCAGGCAGTTGGCAAAAACCCTCTAGGTATCAGAGAAGCCCTGTGCTATAATTTTCCTAGAATAATAATGTCAAATAAATGACAATAGAAAGCCTATAAAATTTGCAGCCAGCTGGGCAAATTCTTGTATGTGACCCATGGAAACCATAAGTGGCTGTAGAGAATATTTTGTCTTTATCAGAGCTACTCCAGCCTGCTGCGTTTCTTGCCAGAGTAGCTGTAACCCCCTCACCTGCCAGCTGCAAATAGCAGCTCCAGTAAATGAACTCTGAGGAGCTCCGACCCAAGCCTGAGAGCAGTGTTGTGTGTGTTGTATTGGGAGTTTTTGCCTGGGTAGTTAAATGTAGATCAATGATCCTTTCTGGCATTAGTGTTAACAGGATAGTATATGGGAATCACCATGCATCACAAGTTATTATTAGTGTTTCTTCTTAGATTCCCCCAAAAAAAGATAAAGAGGGGCTCTGTGACCTGTGTCTTTGCAAGTTAGTTATTTTGTCCTCCTGTACTTGCTACCTCACGCTCTGTGGTTTGGGTAACAGTCGGAGTGTTAAGCATAGCTGTAATTTCTCCTGGTAATGGTGTTCTACTCCCTGTCGCTCTTGCTCAATTCCAGCTAATCTAATCTCAAACAGTTCTGATGAGACAAGAAGGAGCTAGACTGAGCTGAGGACCGAATCAGTGCTAAGTATGGCTTTGGAGACCAGATGGTAATTCCTTGTGTCATCTGATCACTAGGTTATACAACTGGGTTCCAAAAAGGCATTGTTCAGCGTTGATCCTCAAGGTTTTGATCTGTGTTTCTACTCCTCTTCTGTTTGACAAGGAGGTAGAAATTATTCTGTACATGATTTATTTGAAATCTCTTTGTTGTGTTGCAGTTCTGTTTGTTGAGTTGGAGGTGTATGATCCTTTATTGAGAAGCTAAACAAAAATACTGTGTAATTCTCATTTACTTCTGGCAAAAAGAGACTCAGGGCTACTTTCCAACTTGTTTCAGGGTACTCCACACGTTGGTCATCAGGGATCCTCCAGGCTGATGTGAGCATGTTTATAAATTCTTCCAATTTGTAAAATAATAATAATAAAAAAGAAATGCTAGTCTAGTTTGTTATAGAATACCACATAGCAGTCTTGGAAACCACATAGGTTGTGCAGGGAGGTGGGAATTTGATTTTGTCACATGTTGAGAAGGACCAGCAGGGTTTCTTGGCACCATCAGGGACAGCTTCAGGGCGCTGCACTTAGACCAGTTCCCAGTCCATGGAGTGCCTCATCCTGGGGCTGCAGCAGGGAGCTGGCTCTAGGAAGGGTGAATTGGGCTCCAGCTGTGGGATACTCCTGCTTCAACCACTAATTGCATCTCATGTAATTGATCCACAGTGTATGATTAATGCGCTCTCTACCATACTACCCCATCATTTACCTTTTACCACTTAGAATAGCCGTCTAGCCCAGAACTGCAGGATACTGTGGTGGGGTTTGGGTTTGTGTGTTAGGAGCAAAAAGGCTGTTTGATTCTTTAGGTATACTGGAAAAAACCCCACCAATGGACAGTGATTAGAAGATACTTTACATAGAAATTAAACATGGGGCAAAAGGGCCCGTTCAACTAGAACAGTGTGCTGTGAGGAGTGGAAAGTGAACTGAGGAAAGATTCAGAGCAGTGCCTGGGGGAAAGCTTCAGTATCTGATACAGATACATGACATCAGCAATGCTTCTTTTAAGAATCAAGTCTGCTTTTTTTTCTATGATGCCCTGGATTTTCCACTGTAAAGAAAAAACACACCCCCTGCACAAGATAATATATTTACATATGTGCAGTCAGAACAGACAACTAAAATAGGAAATGTTTAACTGCCACAAGTAAGTATTTAATGAGAAGTTCTTAAGTAATGTCTAATTATCTTGAAACGATTAATCTCTTGTTTTGTTGTTTTTTTTCTGTTTGGTATGTGGGGTTTCGTTTGGTTTTTTTTGAGGGTTGTGTGGGCTATTTTGTTCATTGGAATGGAAGTGATATACTTTGAAGATGATGAAGAGAAGGATGATACTTGCCTGATTCTTAAGGACATTTTCTGCTTAGGTGATGTGGGTGCTGATTGAAGTACACTCTAATTCCCACTAGAGGGGGGTCCTCTCAGCCTAGGTTATAATGCATTTTGGCTTTTTTTTAAAAAAAAAAAAAAGACAACTCGGCATAAGGAAAACCTCAGGTTGTCCCACATCTTGTTCCAGTACTTTATATTGTGTAGCTTATGGTGTCACCAGTTACTTACTTGTCTGTTACTCAACTGCATTTTATACAGCAATGAAACCAAAATGAAAACACACTAGTACACAGTCGTAACAAAGAATATAGTAGATGTTTTGTTACAACATCTGCAAGGTGAGTACAAATATCTATCACAGAAGTGGTGTGATAGCTTGTGGAGTAACAGAAGTGGCATTATCAGACCTGTTCAATAACATTTTTTAATGAGAACTATTATCTGCACCAATAGCTGCGCTCTGAACCATTTTATTGTCTCTGCAAGCCTTACACTCCTAAGATAAAACAAAATATTCCTATACGTAAAAGACTATGAGACATTAGCTTAAACTTCTGCTTTACTCTTTAATGTCACAGTTTGTTTCTTTTCTCAGTTTCTGGTGAAAAGGAGTATTGAGTTTTGTAAATATGCTGGTCGTTGTGCCATGTTGATCGATGTTTTGCAGCTATGGCAATCATGAGCATTCTCTTGCTTCTGAACAAGTGGGAGCTTATTTAGCACAACCCTTTTGTTGACAGTACCACTGTAGTCTAGCGAAGGTCCACACTTGGTGAGATGGCCTCTGCAGATGAGGCAAAGTGGATAGTCCAACAAAGGACACTCTGCCCAATCTGTGTTGGGTCAGTGCAGGGGTTTGGTGCCATCCATTCTGTGTTCCTGCAGCTGGGAGTGCAGAGCAGGAGGACAGGCATCTCTGGGTGGGCTCAGCGGGGCCATCTGCCCATCTGGGAGTGCTTGAGAAGGAGAGGAGGAGAAGGGACATCAGTAGAGGGGAAGCAGGGTGGACTGGGGCTGGCAGAGAGTAAGTAGACCTGCTGGATTCAAGGAGGAAGAAGGACCCAGTGACATAGAACAGGCTTTGTTTTTCCTAGTGAATCTCCACAGCAGAAATGTAGCAGAGTAATAAACTTAATGGGTCTGGAGGTAGCATCTAGAAGATGAGACTGGTTCAATACTGGATAGAAAAAAATGAGCTTTGAACAAAGTTGCTCAAGTTTTGGCATCTATCTGGATGTCCTATGAAAACAATAAGCTTAATGAAAATGAGCATTCACAGTTCAGATGAGTACCATATTAACCCTAGCTGGACTGTTTGTGATATTGGAATGACTTTTTTCAGAAGTCACTTGAGCACCTGAGTAGGGCACTGTATTGTGACAGGCAGTCATACTGTTATTTCCAATCCAGTGGCTGATTATTCTCTTTTTGGCCCTGGGCAAGTCACTTAACCCTCTGTCTGTTTCGTCATCTGTAAAATATATTATGGATATTTATCAGTCTCACCAGGACTGATTGTTTAATATTTATAAAGTGCCTAAAGGATTACAAGCTTAATACAAGTAGCTAATACAGATCATTTTAGATTGATTTTATTTACTTGGATTTTTTTTTCTTTACCTCCTATTAAATGAGATGCTATTTTGTACCCTCTCATTCCCATCAGATGGACAGGTCACAATTGGGTAACAAGGTTCGTTTCTGATTTTATACTTAGTTCCTATAAATGGTTTATCTCCTTCCCCCCATTTTTTCCCCTCCCCTTTTTAATTTAGAGATGAAGAGATACCATATGTTGCTAGATCATGACATAAATATATTTAAGTGCTCCCATCATTGTTAGTTTATCAGCCTTTCCATTATAAACCTTCTTGTTCAGGGGTTTATAACTCTGGCATTATAATGTGCTCCAGGCTGAAACTTGACATTCATTTTTTTCCGTCTTGATTTGCTTTAAATCCTTCACTCTTCTTAAGTTAAACTGGAGATTAGATACATTAGTTATAGTTATACTAGTTGTATAAATTATAATGCAGCAGTAGGCATTTTAAATAGGGTGTAAATCAGAGAAATTGAGAATTTCCTAGTTGTTAAACTGTGAGTCTGGGAGTAGAAATCTGGGATTCTTTTCCTGAGCGTGTCCTTGACTTGTCACATGACTATTAAGAAATTATTTAACCTCTTTCTGCTTCACTCTTCTATCTGTATATTGGGATGATGACATTGCCTACTTCACTGCTGTATTGGGAAGCTTAATTAATTAAAATTCATAAAAGCACTGAGATTCTCAGGTGAAAGGTGCTGAAGTGTGAAGTAGTTTTGAGGAGTAGTAATGAAAAATCAGTGCTCCTGCTTTTCTGTGCCTGTTTCCCGTTGTCCCAGGTGAGCTCAGACCAGCTCTCAGAGCTGTGCACTGTGTGGCAGTCTACAGGGAGTTTGGTTTGGAGCACGAGGATGACCTCGCAGCTCGCTGCCCTCAAGCTTTCAGACATTCACTCTATCTTGCAGCCAGCTAGTCTTGGCCCTTGCCTGCAGAGTTTGTGTTCCCTGAATTTTACAATTTTCAAATGATGTGCTTGCTTGATTCAGGTCAGGAGCCAGCAAAGCAAGACCTTTGCTGCAGAGTTTCCCGTTCATGCTTTTGAGAGCACTTGGTGCTGAATCAGGAGGACCCAGCCTGGTTATAAGATAATGAGAGAAAAGAAGGTGAGGTATTTCTAGCCTCTTCTTAGGAGGAGTTGTCGTGGAAGATGATTCTGTTCGCTCAATCCACTTTTTGGTGTAGCCATATGGAGAACAATGTTCAAGCTGTAGTACAGTAAATTTTGGGACACTGAGAGATCCTCTTTATGCTGTTTAGGTAGAGAAACCTTGTTTGTATCACAAGGCATGCTTTCGGATTTTCCTCTCTTGAGGATTTCTGTTGCCAGCTGTTAGTTCAGCACGTCCTATGGTCTGTGTTTCCCAGGGTTGACCCAGACTGCTGTGTTCATTTGCAGATCTCTGCCTGGACTGTGGTGCTGTGCTCAGAAGAGAGGTTCTTGGTGGTGGCTAAATTTGAAATGATCTTTCTCCTTATAATTTCAGGTTGAAGTCTTGGCCTCTGAGGATGCTACATTTGGACACAAGGTGTGTAGTTTGATGCAGTTTTGTTAGGTCCTATCAATTCCAATTGTTGGATGTGATGTTACAGAAGACTACAATTTTCAGCATGAGAATTGAGGATTCTGCAACTTACATCCATCAATTTAGAAACTTTCCATCATGTGTGGTAATCTGAGTATGCAAGGTTGTCCTAACCTTGTTGTTTGGTAGAAAACCCGTGAGCAAATTTTACTTGCACAAGCCCATGTGGAAACATGGAACAGCAGCTTTGTAGTAACTTTTTAAGATTGGATTTGCCCAAATGTTGGCTTGATTCTTGTTCCATATATTTGCATCTCAGAAGTCGTAGTTGTTACCTGCTTTGCAGACTACTGAGTGAGCCACTTTATTCCTGGTCCTTTGTCCCAGTGCATCTCCAAGTAGAAACTAGTAGAATGAACAGCTGCATCACCCTGTGTTCAACTGTAGATCACTGCGTGTAGGAGAGACTGCTTTAGACCTGCTCTGCTAAATGGATGGACTGTATCCTAGCTATTGCTCAGGTTTCTTTGGTCAGTGAGCACTATGGTGACTACTACAGTTTTAATTGAGCACTAATAGCAGATGATTTTAAGCAGGGCAGATTGTGTGTAGGCTCTAGCTAGTTAGCTAGGAAGAGAGTGGATGAGTAGGAGAACAAGGAGCTGTAGGAACAGTAGGCTAAATCATGACAGTGAAGTTTC
The DNA here is from genome assembly GCA_013401355.1 of Ceyx cyanopectus. Lineage (NCBI taxonomy): Eukaryota > Metazoa > Chordata > Aves > Coraciiformes > Alcedinidae > Ceyx > Ceyx cyanopectus. Next base: position 143,186 of record VYZU01081989.1, on the reverse strand, counting down.
CTGCTGCTGAAGCCCACATGCTGTGATACGACTGCAGGTGAGAAAATAGCAGGGGTATTGCTATCAAGGTAAAAAAAAGAAAAAAACAAAACAACAAACACACCAAAAAAAAGGCAAACAAAACCAAAAAGTTGAAGTAAGTTCTCCAGAATTATACAGAATATAATAAACAAAATTAACCAAAGGGAGAAAAAAAAAAAAAGCTTTAAAAGCACCTAAATATTAATGATGCCAGAATTTACATTGTGTCTGTACTGTACATTTTTATGTTGATATGTGATAAAGTGATTTCAATAAATTATTAAAAAACAAACAGAGCTACTCCAGTATTATTGAAAGTATTTAACATATGGTAGTCTGCAGTATTTTCTGTTTTTTATTTAATGCCCAGCATGCATACAGAATATTCAGTGAATATTTAATAAACCTGGAGGGTCAGCTCTCGTGAACTCATCTCCATAATCCTTCAAACTAAGTGGGTAAACAGAAATATTACTGAAGATTATTGTAGCCAATCGCTCTCCCAGCTAAAACACCATGGAGGAGGCTACTTATTTTTTTCATGGCTAGACATGGCAAGACGTTTTGCAGTTTTGGAGTCACATTAACAAACATCTTTTGAAACTACTTTTTATTACCAGAAGTTGTAAGAATTTTCTATTGCTAAATTTCAGTTTTACAAAACCATATCAGGACTGTTGCCAGTTCTTAACATCATCTGTTGGAGTTCTGGGCAACTTTTCTGGAAAATGCAGCTTCAGAACCAAGACGATCTTTCTACTCTCTTGAAATAGTAGATTTATGTTATGCAGTGAACTGTATATGTCTAGGAATATCAAGTACATTTTATCAATCAAGAAGAAAGGAAAATTTATCATCCCAAATTTGTTAATCCCAGAATTTATCTTAGCTGTCTATTTAGGCATTCCATGAAAGCACTTTCTTTCCTCCTCTCCCTTAAGAAATGCTTCTTTTACTGTCTGTCTCAATGACAAATAAATGTTAGCGTCCCTGTTACATTAACAAATGAGTTGGTATGTCCATGGAGAATACCTATAGGCACAGGGTTGTTTTTTTTTAATGAAAAGTAATTTTAATTTTATAAATTACACTATAATTCGGTATGGCAAATGCCATCTGACATAGTTGAGAAGGATGTAAGGTTAAGAGTTTGCATTAATGTAATGCTTTCCTTGATACCAGCATTTAACTTGCATTTCCCTCCTGGTGTGCTGGAGACTGCTGAGGGGGCTGTCTTTACGGTTGTGGGTGCAGCATATGTACAGCTCAGCTTGCAACTTGTAGTACCCCTCTGGAAGTGTAAGCAGAATCATCTTTTGCTGCAGGGGATGACTTTTCATTTGACTATATCCATTGCACCTCTCTGTAGACACCACTAAGTTTTAGGCTTGTTGACAGGCTGTGTTGCCTGTAGATGCTAGAATGCTATTTTTAAAGGGAGGCTATTTCTAGACTGCTGAAAGCTTACAGTGCTTTCCGTCAGTCTCCAAGTCACTGTGATTTCAGTGTCATGGTGAATATGCACACTGGCAGCAATGGGGGCTGTTCCCCAGGAAAATGCTCTGAAGGAGATGGCAGGATATTGTTCAGCTTCACTGTAGCTACCCTTGATGAAGTGAAAAGGGCTGATGCAGTTAGCCTGCCCCTTGGATAGTTGAGTCTTTGATGATGATGATGATGATGATAAATGCATGTATCAGGTACAGGATGCATTTGATGCAAGATACGCATATTGATTTGGACAAAACAATTCTTATTTTAGGAAAGAAAATGAAAACAAAAGCTATTGTTTCACACTGTCAAAACACCCAGGGAAGAGACACCTTGAAGCACCAAATCTTATCTTTACTCTGTAAGCACAGAACGGGTGCAAATTTGAGACCATAAGCAGTTCTCTTTCAAAATGTTCCTTCCACCTCACCTTTTTAATCGGAGAACAAGTCTTCCCAAAACAAAGGTAGAATATAAGGCATTTATTGGAGTAAAAATGGCATTTTAATACGAACCTTTTTTTTTTAATTTATTTTTTCCACAGGTGAGACCAGTGCTCTTTAATGCGCCATGAGAAATTTAAGCAGTTTTTCAGTCAGTGTAAATAAAAGCTGTTGTTTGAGAAGTACAAGGATGCACAGATTTGACAGAATTGCTGTCCAAACCTTTCCTTTGGTTGAATTGTAGGGAGGCAAAACCATTCAGCTTTATTTGCAACTAATTTTACAGAAGGAGGAAGCTCTTACTGTGCTCTAACTGCCTTTTTGAAGACGGTACATGGCGCTGTGCTGTTTAATTTTCACGTGTGTGTGTGTGTGTGTGTGTGTGTGTGTGTGTGTGTGTGTGAGAGAGTGCACTTTTGTTTCTTAAAGAAAAGAAAAAAACAAAAGATCCAGCTCTAACTAATCTTTGAATTTTTAGAAGGGTTGTGATATATGTTTGGTTGTGTACAAAGAGATGTAGGAAAACTGACCACCTTGCAAATCACAACCAGCTGATAGCTGATCTGAGACAGACTTAACAGTTATGCCTGGTTCATTCAAATTCTGCTGAGTATAAACTTACATATATAATAAGTTTCTCCAAAACCGTAGTTGCCAAGAAACTAACATAGAGAAAGAGTGAATAGATGGAGTGGTATCTGCCTGAGTCTGCAGTCAACACACAGGAATGCGTTTCAAAGTCGGCAACTCCTTCAGTCCCATTAATCTTATTAAAGCCTAACGATGACAAGCAAAATACTAACAGTACCAATTTTTTATTTATTTTTTTTTAATATTTATTTATTTATTTGTTTGTTTATTATTAGCTGGAATAGGAAGATATATTTTAGCAGATGGGACCAGTGTTCCCAGGTGGTAGGGAAAATTAGGAGAGATACCAAGATGTGAAAAATAAATTAAAAAAAAGAAAGAATGAGATGCACAGAGCAGAAATAAAAGGTATAAGGTTTAACCATTTTGAATGATGCCAATTTAAACACCAAGGCAATGAACAAATAAAAATAACAGTGCCTGAGTTTTTTTAAATCCTCCTAAGAGATTTAGATGCTCAATTTCCATTAGAACATTTTAATCCCTGAGGTAGAATTTAAAATCTTAGACTGAAAGGTTGGTCATTATATAAAGATTTAACCCACATTTTATTGTTGTAGGAGCTGTGTATTGGTATGGGTTGGGATTACGGTGTCGAATGCAGGAGCACATACTCCATCCAGACAGGCTGCAAATGCTGTCTGGCCCTGTCTAGAGAACGAGATGCTTGACTTCTTAAATATTTGTGCTTGGTTTACTCTCCTCTTCTTTCCCTCCCTTTCCCTAAGGCTTTTACTGTCAGCATCTACCTGACCCAAATAACGTAGGGTAGAGGAGGCTTCATTGAGTTAAGCAGGTTGAGATCACCTCCTCCACGTGTCTCAACCTGTCTGTGGACGTGTAAAGTGCCGTAAGCTCTGTTGCAGAGACGGCCGCAGAGCCCGCCTACCGCAGCTAATGCCGAGGTGCAGTGATCCCAGCTTAGTGCAGCATTAATATAAATAAGTTTGTTAATGGCAGTCCAGCAGCTACATGTCAGAAGGCTCACAACTTTGTGCAACAGGAAAAGAGACACTTATGTTCCCACAGTGGGGGAGCTCCACCAAGAACAGGACTCTCTTATTTGGTAGTGAGCTTTAATCCTTCCATTGTGTGTCATTTTAAGCTGTGTTGTGATGTAATTGGCTTAATCATTACTATTATGTTGCTTTGCACAAGTTAAGATTGTAATTTGACATATGGAAATAAGTGGCAACTGGATTAGTGATTTGCAGGTGTCATTTAAAAACAGGGGGCAGGGAAGAAAGCCTCTTGTATTTTGCAAGCGGCGTGTTTGCTTCTGTACAGAGGCAGAGTTAACGACACAATTGCATCTCGCGCCGGCTCCGAGTAGGAGCCAGCTTCGCCTATTCCTTTCTGGGACAGTGTTGCTGGGGTTGAGGAAAGAGAATCTCATTCGTATGGATGTGTTCCCTGTAGGAGAGATTTTGCATTTCCTCTGCAGAAGAGACAGCGTTCTCTTTGATGGAGAAATGGGCAGCACGGAGACACGGCTCTATTAAAGAAATGCGGCAAGGGTGGCGTTCCTGATGTGGCTGTGGCTGCGCAGTGGAGCTCTCAGCATTGTTCATGGAACTAGCTGTATTTTTGTTCTGTGACACAGCAGAAAGTGATGACCTCATCTCCATAATTTAGTAACACAAGGAGTTCTTGAGAGTGTCTAAGTCTTTTTAAGCACGTACTGCTGGGATATGTATTTTTTTAATGCTCTTTTTCTGATACAGGATAAATGGTTTTAAGAATCAAATGTGCTTAGAACAAAAACACCTTTTGGGGTTTTTTTCCTCCCAAACATGCTACTTATTACTTGAGTTTATTAAGTTGTTTGTTTGTTTCCTTTTACTTTCCTCTGTCTTTACAAATGCTGCTTCTTGCAACACTCAGTACATCATGGTGCATCTTCTGTAGTCCGCTTATTTTCACAGTCCCGGATATCAGAAGTTCAATACCCGAGGGGAAATTAATCTGCACAGAGTAGCTATGTGTCAGCTTCCTGATTTGAAGCATAGGACACCAAAGAGAGTATGTTTGGTGGCTGACTGTGAGTTATGACTGTGCAAATCTAGAAGGAAAGTGTTGTTCTAGCAGTAACACAGAAGCCTTGAACTATGAGATGGAGCAAAGATGTCATTTGAGAAAATGTGTTCTTATGATTTAAAAAAAAAAATATTTTTTTTTGTATTCGCTTGGCAAAATAGTATTTACTTGTAGAAAAAAAAAAAAGGAAAGAAGCTGTTGAAAGAGAAGACAAAGTAGACATTAAAAATTATTTTAATGCATGCCTTCTTTAAGACCACTTTCTTTTGTTGAGGACTCTGAACAGCCTCTGCTTCTGCCATCTGGTGGTTGCAAATAAAAGTTGCATCTTCAAAGCTAAATGAAACTGTTTTAAAGCCAATTAATCCTTTTCAGAAGAGGATGTTTTCAAGTGTCTGAATTATCTCTGTCTTGATATGTTGACACTTGGAGTGTCTATGTGTGCTTAGTATATGGAAAAATATAGAGCAATGAGTACTCATTTACATCTGTCTGTGCTCTGTTGACTTAAGAATATAGGGGTTGTAAGTTTTTTGGATTTGTTTCAGCCTAGGAAAAACAGATATTCATATTAGCCTCCAGTAACTTCTGTGTCGCTACTCAGAGCACTTAGGATTACATGTTTCCCCAGCTCTGTTGTTATTTTCTTTGTAGAGTTGTTTCACCTGAGGTGTTCAGATGACTAAAAGGATTTTCCAACTCTCTTTGAGTCATTTAAAAGCTGTGTTTTAGGATTGCTGAAGTCTTCTGAGTGCCCTCTGCACCAGATGTTTTTTAAGAGTAGAGAATGGCATAATAGCAGGGAACCAGGTGCTCTGTTAATATTCTTAGAGACCCCTTAAAAATGTGTCAAAGTATTTTGAAGTATTTATGACTAAGAAACAACAGCATGTAGGAGCAATTGGAACATGTTTCTGCCTGGACCCGTGCATATAACTGCTGTGTTATTTGGGACAATCCAAGAACATGGAAAACCAAGCCATTATGATAATGTTCCTGAAATTTAATATATGTAACCAATACTTTTTAGTATCTGGTAATTTTGTTGTTTGTTTGTTGGGTTTGGGTTTTTTTTCCCTATTAGTTTTATAGAAATTAAGAGGCACACCAGGAGCTACAGAGCTGTAAGTTCCTCTCCATTCATTAAACAGTCTTGACTGTCAACTTTGTCCTGAGTGCTGTGGGCTGTAGAGGAGTATATCCAACCACCCTGAGTATGGAGGGTGAAATCAGAACAAGAGTGTTATTAAATAGCCCATCAAAATCCATTGCATACAGCACCTGCTTGTTGCAGTGCTCCAGTCCTCACAGCTCACTCCTGCTTCCCATATAGAGAGGATTTAAAAGTTCTATGGGAGGATGGGAAAAACTGAGGGCTTCTTGGAGGTCCTGATGCCTCCTTGTGCAGTGGAGGCAGTTCTGGACAATTCCAAAAGAACCTTTCATGAAGAAGAAAAGACAAAATTATACATGGACTGGGAAAGAAAAAGTTGTATGTTGAGAACCCCCAGATGTGATATGGTCAAAATATGCTGGTAAATGGTGTAGTAACAGTTGGTTCTTTCCTCCTTCAAGACAAGACAAGACTTCAGTAAGGAGCCATCTCCTGTGGCAGTGTCCCTGTGTGGGGACAGCATGTCAGGCATTCTTGGATATTCCCTCGTTTCTTTTCCTGACAGTGATGCAGAGTAGGGATAAAGATACATTTAGTGCTCCTTTTCAGTGTGAAACATCTCCCAGTCCTCACAGAATAAATGCTGGTGTCCTCAGGGTCAGACTTAGGCCCTATGCACGGGGATGTGGTAATATTCATTTTACAAAGCTCCTGTGTGCTCTGTGGCAAGCTGGCTCATGCACAGCTGGTGCACATCATGCCCTCTCCAGCACCCTTGAACTTTGCTGTCCTGTGGTTTGCCTGGTGCCCTGCAATCCACTGGGATTAGTGCTAAAAACATGTGAAGTGCCAGCTTTCCTCCTGTGTCCTCTCTATGGGCATGCATAACCATGATGAACAGCCTCCATCTCCAGTGCTGCACGCTTTGTGTTAGCAGGGTGTGGGTGGAGCTGTGCTTTGGGTTTTGATGCAAGTGTAGAGCTCCCACCTCCTTTCTGGGAGTACCAGGGGGCAGATCAGCATGCAGTTTTCAGAAACAGATGCGTTTGTGATTTGAGGCAACTGTTCAGGTTTTGCTGAAGTGATGTCTGTGAGTAAGAAGGGTTGGCAACTGGTTTTTAATTTCTGATAGATGAGTATCCATTTTCTGTCAGTTCTGTGACTATTTAGGTTGCACTGTTGAAATTAACTGGTGCAACTTTGAACCACCCAACTCCTGTGGCTGTAGTGGCAATGGCAGCCCATACTTCAGCTGCTTCTTTTTGAAGATACGGTCTGAAGGACAGTTTTCCCTTTCCTGTTCAAGTGCCAGAAGTGTGCAAAGTTTGGTACTTCTTTCATGGTAGGAACATGCATCCCCTTGAGGGTTTGACTGAACCCACCATTTTGCACCAGCTGCTACCAAGTAGCAATAGAAGCTACCACCAAAAAGTGAAAAAAAAAAAATATTTTTTTTCAGTCTTCCTTCTGTTACTGTGTCTGCATTTTGTAACTGGTGTGCACATTTAGGCAGCAGGAGTCTGGTGTGCCTGGCTGGGCGTGCTGCTTGGCATCCTCTCTTGCTCAACTGCTGCCTGTTAACATGTAACTGGGGTGATCCTTACTTGATACGGCAGGTCCTTTTCAGTTCTGTGTGGCCCCTTTGATTTATACTGCTGGTTTGAACTTTGAGGGAGTATCAGATTTACAGGAGAAGTCATCTAACAATCAGAACACAATGTTTTCTTGTAAATACCTGCACATTTTAAATAAATGTTGAGGCAGGTGGTCTCTGTTTGGGGGTGGGAAGAGGGCAGGACAGAGTATTTGCAAATAGTTTGCTGTTCTTTCTTGATTAGGAGATCAGGTTAGACCAGTTTTCTTTTTCTTCTGTAAATTCTACCTGATTGCACAACTGGTGGGACCAGAACTGCTCCCTCCAGCAACCAACCCCACCTTGCTACAGGAAGCATGCTCTGATTCATATTGCAACTTAAAAAAACAAGAAAGAAACAACAAAGATTTTTATTTTTTTTTTCAAGATACTGTTCATTTTTTTGTTGGTTGGTTTTTGGTGGGTTTTTTGGTGGTGGTTTTGCTTTGTTTGGGTTGTTGGTTTTTGTTTTTTTCTAATAGCTTTCTGTTTTAATGGCATGAAATTAATGTGTATAAAAAGATTCAGATTTCTGCTATGTGTCTGCTTTCCCTGATTGCATAGGCAGCTTGTTTAATGCTAGGTTTGAAGAATAGGAATTGCAAAGAGGAACGTGAGAAAGTTGTTGGGTAGACAGATGTGATTTAGTTTTTCACTTCCCCTTTATTTTTCCCTGAGACAAGGTCAGGTGTTTGTCATGCTTCCGAGCTGTGCTTTGCTGGGAAAAGGGCTGTTGACATGTCACAGGTTTCAAAGAGGAAAAAACAATGACAATAATGCAGAATCTTGCAGTTTTTACTTATTGTAGGTTTCTTCTACAAAAACATTGTTTTGTAACTTTGAAGCTTTGATTATTGCATTGTTCATGTTTTAAGAATTTCTCCTTTTGTGAGGGTTTGCTATTGAATTGGAATTTTGATGGATAATCTTATTAGATTAGAATGACACTGGCAGATCTTTTTTGAGGTCTTTTATTTTCTTGCTGAACAGTTAATTATACAGGTTCTTATTATATAGGAAGACTAATATTACAGATGGTTTTGGCATAATTTTCATACTGTTGCAACGTTTTAAATTGTTTAATATTACACACATGTAAACTATTGTGATATATTTCTAGTGTAACAACTGTTCTGTGTGGTTTATGACTTTACTACAGAACCCTTGTTACTCCCTGAAATAGAAAGCAAATAGATTTATGGTCTCTCTAGTAAAATTTACTGTAACACTTTAATCTGAAGCAAAATAAGCATCATTTGTACCATACAATTTAAAGTGACTGGTTTCATTCCACTAGATGATCCACCCTGCCTTATCAAGACCTGTTTGAATCTCCCTGAGCATCCTGTGAAACTTCCACACAGTGTTATTCCTTGTGTCAGAACTGATGTACTGACTACCTTGTAAATGTAATCTGTCTGCAGAGTGATTTTACAACTTCAGTCCTTGTGTAAGGGCTATGCTCTGATGGAGGGATGTACACCTCAGAAATACGTGTGGGAACAGCAGTTAGAATACATACTAATTTAAAAATTAATAAATGTATTTTGAGAAATGTGTTAACTGCTGTTTATGAAATAAAGCAATTAAGTGAATCGTGTGGAACTGGCTTTTGTCACATCTAAGTGAATAAATACCATTATAGCAGACATGATTGTGTGCAAAAGCTCTACAGTAATGTAGGTATGGCTTTTTATATGCTTATTAACTTGTATTTTTTTAGTTGTGGCGTGTGCAGAATGCTGCCACGGTCAAAGTTGTTAAGCTGCTCCAAAAAGTATGAGGGAAGGAATTATGTTACCTAAAGCTTTCATCTTTAAGTTCCCCATCATTGTTGTGGAAATGGTTGCTGAAGGAAAAAAATTGGGGATGCTTGGCTTGGAAGTGGTATGCAATTAAATAAACTAGGATTAGAACTGGTGTCTTTAGTGGAATGAATGCTGAATACAGTCATGATATTCGTAGGATCCTGTGTTTTGCCTGGCTTAGTTATACAGAGGTTTGAAAGTGAGAAGTTCAAACTTGATACAGTGAACAAGGGAAAGTTAATGGAGCACATTAAAAATGCAAGCTGACCTAGATATACTGTTGAATAGTGCCATGTGGTGTGCAGCTTTTTATGGCAGGCTGCAACATCTTGTTGACCAGAATAAGGCTAAACAAGCTGAAAATACTGCACTGTTGACAAGTCCCAAGAAGGTACAGAATTGTGCCATCCTATTCTATTTTGTAGGCGATATTAAGAAAAACAACACAGTTAGAGCTTTGGCCACTGTGAATGCAGCTATTGATTTCTATTAAATGTACATGACATTTTTTTAAAAAAAAACCCCAACAAACTAAAGAAATTGCTTCCAGGGAATGATGAATGTGCATGTCCCATCACCACAAGTGTGTGTCTACTTTGTGCTCTCTCCTGTCTAAGCTACATGTTCACAGAAACATGGATGATGAAAAAAAGAAATTAGAATTATGGAGTTAGTTGATCAGAGCTAAATGCTTGCTTTCTGGAATATGATGATACTCAGTGTGGGAAAGGGTAGCTGAATCTGGCCATTCATTTTTTAGTACTTTTCTTTCCAGACAAACTTTGAAGAACTGTTTTAAGAGGTGTCAAAGTATCAGAGAAATGTTAATATGGTATTATTTTTCAGATAATTAATATTGAAATAGCTTTTAGTTGCTGTTTGAAACATGATGGAAAGTAATTAATTTTGGTATTGAGACAGTTTCAACTTGGAACAATTATCTTGCCTTATTTCTAAATGCCAAAAAAAGCTTACAGAAGAACTATTGATTCACTCCCCCTCTCCCCCCCTGCCTGTTCTTGCATCTGCTTTAGCCTCTGCTCAAATTGTATAAATGCAGGCATATATGATCTGGATAATATATATTTTATGGGACTAGGAGGTTTAAAATTATTTGGTTTTCTTTCTAGCACTGTAAGTTATAATGTGTTTTCAGTTGGTACAATCAAAGCAAAAAAGGCTTGCATGTACCTGTGATGCATTTGATTCCTCCCTTCAGTGAGTCATTGTGGATCTCTCTTACAGCTAAGTGCTTGTTCCTTGTGATCGGAAGAAAATGCTGCACACCTTCTGCTTCGTGCCTATTAAATTCAAGTTTCTATTGTAGGCAGCATTACACAGCTATCTGAGAATTAAAGGGGAAAAAAAATAGCAAGAACAGTAACTGAAGTGAAAATCTAAAAAGCCACTTCGTTCCCCCTCAGCCTTAATGTCAATTTTCAATGCATTTCTGTTTTCATGCTTGCCTTTTCCAAATTTACAAGTATTTCTTTCTTCTTGTTCAGAGCCCCCATCTTTGGTACCCTGCTGAAATTAGTGACCACACTGGCAATTGCTCTTTTCTCTCTTCTGGAACCTAAATGATAGATACCACCCCCTTTAATCTTGTTATGTTAAAATAATGTATAGTTGCTTTATCTGGAACAGTATTCTGAGTTGAATAAGGGATTGTTTTCTTCAATTTTGTTATCATTTTTTCCCCCTCACCTTTTTCATTCCCTGAGGGAACGGTCTGGAGAACAAAGCGTTCGTGTTCCTGGGAACAGAAATAGATTGTTCCATTCATAATTTAGTGATCTATTTCTGTTTGGCAAAGTTAAGCACATGCTTAACTTCAGGCCTGTGATTAAATCTCACTGACTCCAGTACAACTTAAATGCTTTGCAAAATTGTAGCTTTGATTCCCATCTCCCCATCACAAGATTCCTTCTGTCTCATTGCTCTTCTTTTTTTCTTTTTTTTTTTGGGCTCGGGTTTTTGGGGAATTTTTTTTGCTGTTTTTTTTTCCCCCTCCTCTGCCATGCAGCAAGTTGACTGTGCTTAGTGTCAGCAGTTTATGTTCTGCATGTTTAATGAAGGCCACGGCTCAGCTCAGCATAGCCCTTCCCCTTACGCTAACAGAATTTTGATAAATGAGATTTCCTCGTGTGAAGAGCCAAGAAGGGGCTTTGACGGGAAAAGACAGGGCATGAAATCAGCAGGTGTCAGGGTGTGCAAATTATAGGCATTTTAAACAACAACAAAAAAAAAGAGCAGAAGAAAGAACTTGTTATGACTAACCGTCTTCAAAATGTGCATTTCCCTATGAAGCACAAAGAAGGCTTTAACAATATATTAGCAAAACAAAAGTAAATCGAGTAAGCAGTATTCTGAAGCCACATATTTCTACCTTCCATTTTGCTCCGTGTTCCCCCTGCCTCCCACCGCAGTCGTCAGAAGATGCTATATAAGCAATCAGGTTACAACAATCATTGCTGAATTTAGAACATGGAAATACATTTCAGTTGTGGTTTATATCCTGTATTGATCTAAACCATTACAAATTCTCTATTTTATGCCCACTCAAGTTATTGACTTCAGTAGAATAACAGAGGGAAATAGTTGCACAGATGAAAAGAAACTGCCAGCAAATATTGAAAGGAAACCTTTTCAACTGTGGTACATTTCTGTGATGCTACCTCCGTTTTCAGTTCTATTTTCATTTTTCTGATACTGCTTACTATTCCCCCCACCCCCACCCCTGCTCTTTCAGTCTTTCTCCTTCATGCAGATTTAGCTTGTTTAGTGACCAATCTCCTATTCAAACCAGATTGCTGTGTAATGAGAAAAAAGCCTTTTGTGTGCTTGCATGTGCCAGTGAGGTATTGGATTGTTGAAATAACATCAAACTCTTCACTGGAGATTATAATCTGACACGAAGGATTGAAGGCCAGAAATGGATCCTGCAGACATAAAACCAGAGCTATTTTACCACCTTATGTAACATTTCATGAAAGTTTCTGCAGCTGCAGTGGATTAGAGATTAATTGTTTTTATTGGAGAGATGAAGAGAAAGGACAGTTGGTATGGTTATAATAATTAATAAATAGCACAGTTAATTACTGTGCTGCCTCTCCACTATGTTCAGAGATTAATTTAAATCAATTTGTGATAGCTTCTATCAAAATAATCAAAACTGTATTTTTATACACACACAGATAAATATAGAATGCATATATATAGAGTTGTGTATTTAAATAAATATGTATAGTTTTATTTCTTACATATCTATGTTTTGTTACTTAGAGATCTTGTTTTCTTCTTTTTTTTTTTTTTTTTGGCAGGATTTTTGCATAGCTTGAAAGACCTGCTGTCTTGCAAACCTTATAATTTTTTCATAAGTTGGTTCTTACCATACCTGTGTGCTAAATCTTCCTGTAAAGAGTCTTATCGGGGTTTTCTGCTCACTTCCAACTGCCCCCCTCCCCTCCGGTCAGCCAGCTGCCAGTAGTGCCCCTCCACAGCCAGGAGAAGCAGTTGCCCATGATCCCCCACTGACATGTTCTGTCTGGTTACAAATCTTATCTTACAGAGAGTGCTTTTTTTCTTAGTTATTAAGATATACTTTTTACTCTAATTCCATATCATCATTTCATTTGTATTTAAAAAAAAAAATAATCTAACCATCATTTCTTTTCTTAAGTTGTTTTACAGCAAAACAACTTCATTGGGGAAGTAGGCAGCAGCTTCCAACAGTAGCTGTAGACCTTGGGCTATGTTGTACCTTCTCCATATTTCACATTGTAAGTTCTGTTGTACAATTCAAAAACTCCTGAATTCCAGTCACTTGGCCACCCTTAGTCAAAGGGTAAAGATTTGTCTGGGAGGTGCTGGTGACTGGTTCAAGGCAGGCAGGCAGAATGCAAGATTGCTGTAAACTGCAGTCAGAAAAAACTCTTCTACAAAATCTCATCAGGCTTTTTGGGCCACCAGGAAACTATATTGGCAGATGCAGTTACTGCCCCTTCTTTTCCGTTATTTTGTTCAGGGTAGAAATGTTTGTCAAGGACAGCAGAGGAGCTTGGTGTGGCTGTGGCCCTCCTACCTGCAGAAAACTGGTACCAACCTTAGATGCTCCAGCACCTTCTGGGCCTCGGTGCATTTCATTTTTGTTCCAGAGCAGCAGTCACAATTTTAAAGTTGAAATTCAGGAATAAAAAAAAGAGTCAACTGCATTATCATTAGGCACAGGCGTAGACAAACCCACATCATAGCACAGGTCCAGTTGCTGTTTGAGATGTGCAGAACTATTTGTTTGTAAATAGAAGACTCGCCCTGTGACTCTTGCACTAGCTTTACCAGGGAGTCAGCCTTATTTCCTAACTAGTGGGCTATTAGGCTTCATTTCAGACACCTTTTTCTCATGGTAAGTGAGAGTTGGACGGAAAATCATCTCATGAGTTTGCTGGGACTGTGCAGAGCAAAGCAAGTCAGTGCTCCATGACGAGCGAGCAGGGCAGTGCAGGGCAGCCACCTGCTCATGCGTTGGCAGCAGAGCTCTCTGCAGGGGCCAATTACCATCGGAATTGATGGCAAAATAATTTTTCTTCACCACAGGTTTGATTTCAGCAGGATCAAGCTAGGACTTGAATATACACTAAAATACGTCCTTCCTAGGAAGGCACATGCCCTTGTTTGTTTGGATGGTGCTCAGATTCTGGGGTTACTGGAGAGAAGTTGTGCGTTGGTAACGTGCTGCAGTTGTATCTCCATCGGATTTGTAATAAATTGTTTTAGTTAATGAAAGGAAACCTGTGTTAAAAGGGAGAAAGAGAACTCTGTCCTTCCTGAGTTTGATAGATAAACCCTGTTTATTTTGCTTAAACCCCAGGTAAGTGAGGCCAGCAAAGGTTTCCTTTCTCCCACTTAATTCCTTCAGACTACCAGGCAGAAGGAAATTTCAGTCCAGAAGATAAATGTTTGAAAAGCATGGAATGCATTCTTTTTACAGGAATTCCTATTACCTGGTGTCTTTCTTTTTTTTTTCTGTTGTTTTTTTGTTGGTGTTTTTTTTGTTTGTTTTTTGTTTTTTCTTCCACCAGATGCAGCTATTGCCACAATTTCTCTGTAGATCTTTACTGCAAATACACATTTTACCAAAGAACATTCTTCACTAAGATTTGGAGATTGATGATATCTTGCCCTGATGTAAAGTAATTATACTCTAAACTATGACAGGCATTGTAATTTGGAGATTGCATTCCATACATACCCTTCCGTCATGTTCTGGCAAAGGCCATCCCTTCTGATAATCTGATAAAATTTCAAGCCCCAAATGCAAGCACACATAAAAAACAAAAATATCGAGGGTGCTTCTCATGTGATGGTGTTGGCCAGAATATCAGCTGCTATACCTTTACACCATCAGAATGCAGTTATTGTGTGATAAACTGCAGTATGGGCCGTACTGCCAGGGGAACGCTGGCTTCTGGGAGCACTGCAGGCTGAGTGCCACAGCCATGTGGAGGCCAGGGTGCCACACTGAGCATCGTGCTTCTGCTTCAACTTACATGTGTCAACAGCTTGCTAACTAGAGGGAATTTTCAAATGTGGTGTTATGTGCCTTAAATCTCCCCATAACTGAGGGTCACAGCGTGCAGAATCTGAAATGGACTTATAGTGAGGCCCAGATGATTGCTCTGCCTCAGCAGAGGAGAGGGGTTAGGTTAGCCTTCTGGCTTTTTCCATTGGCACATCTTTAAGGTGAAAAAAAAAAAATCCTATGAGGTCTGGACAGATTTCCAGATCTTTCTCCTGGTTAAAATTGTCTCTTATTTTAGTCTTGCACTTCCACTTTTGTTCTGCGAAGTTATTTGAGTTCACCATGTTCCAATTTAGAAGTGAAAGATGGTTTTTGCTACGCTCAGATACATGTGGTCCTCATAGCACAGTCTCCTGGCATCCTTCAGCAGACTCGGACTGTCTCACTTCAGGGCTTGCTTCCCTCAAGGCTCATCTCTGTGTTTTGATAAGGAGATGAAAGGTGCAGAGAAAGGCTGGTGTTGAATGGAAGTTCATTGTCTTGATCTTTGATTTATCCCCTTATCTAGATGTAGAATATCTCACACCTAAATATTTTAGTAACTTAGAGGAGAGAACTGTGAAGTAATACATTTTTCTAAATTTAATCTTCCAAATGCCAGCCAGCTCACTACATTCTGGGACATGTAACCTCAAAGCACAGAGAGTTTGAGTGAGCCACTTGACTATGTAAATTGATCAAACACCAGTCGGTAGATGGAAATGTACATATTTGCATATGTACATTGTATATCACACTTGGTCTAGAAGAGAGTGGATTTGCTTTGCTGGAAAGATGTTCAGTAAAAGTAAAAATGACCATTTTCACATCCAAGTTGGTTTTCTGATTCGTTTTGCCCTCTTGTCATTTTATTATTATTATAAAAAAAAACAACACACCAACAAAAAAAAAACAAAAACAAAAACAAAAAAAAACAACAAGAGGCACCCCTAAATAATAGGAAAAAGGTTCACATGCAGTGTTACCTGTTAGTATTTCAAAACTACAGGACTGCCCTGCCCCACTGTACAGCAAAGGTTATGCTAAGAAGTGTCAGTGGAAAAGCTAAGTTTGGTTTCTGTCAATTTTCAGCTTTCTTTATTCATGCACCCTGTATTTTCGTGTTTTAATTGAGAAGATCTTGCAGAAGGCTTATTATGTGTTTGACTCTGTATCTATAGAGCTGTATGTGCTCAATTGGAAGTAACAAAATTGAAGATTTTCTATTCCTTGAGACTATTTTGTGCATACTGGCAGTATAGGTAGGAGTTGATGGTAAACTCTCAAGTGAAAAATAAATTTAAGCCTGAGATTGTCGCTGTAGGTTGCCCACAGCTCTGCTTGTGGCTTATGTGTCACTGCTGCGCTATAAGAAAAGGCATAATAAATGTAGGAGGAGCAAGTCCTGGTGCATGTCTCCCTCCCAAAGGTGGCACCTGCCATAGCTGAGCAAAGGTAAAGAGCTCCCATTTTCAAGTAATTTCACAACAATGGAGATGCAGTTTTTAAAAGTTAATTTTGAAAGTTGGTTTGATATTGGAAGAATATTAAAAATGGAAAAGTAGTGTTTCCAGCTGTCAATATGCTTCACTTTCTAGTAACTCGTATTTATGTTTCTCTAGTAAATTGCCATTGAGAAATTGTTATTGGAGGGATTACAAATGTTTTTTTATTCTTACATACATATGATCTTGCAAATTAGAAAGAAAACACTATTTTAAAAGAGAAAGTATTTTGAAGTGGATCTGTCAGCACTTTTGTTCTGTAGTTGTACATCATCATCCCTGACTAAAAAAGACTTGCTAATAACTGGAACCAGTCTGAAAGGAAATTGTAAATTAACTGATGTGTTCAGCAGGTGTCTAATTCCAAAATGCTATTCGGACATTATCCAGGTTTGGGAATATTTTTCAAAGAGGGAGTCATAGGTAGTTTTTAATAACTCCATGTAGAGAGAACGCTCTTTGTGACCGTTCTCTGAATTCAGTTACTTTATTAGTCTCATTTCTTTAACAATGTTTATAGAAGAAAACCATGGAAATTTTGCTAACTTGTCTTTAAAATGATGTAAGTTATTTAATAATGTCAGTTTTGAGAGCTGTAGATAACGAAAGATTACATCATTTCCTTGATATCATATGTATTCTAAGAAATGAAATAAGTGTGTGTGCTTGCTTTTGTTCATGCATACATAGCAAGGGAATGAGAATAACTGTGTAGAACTGATCGCTTTCCACGTATTTAGAGTCATTCCTGTGATAAAAGGAGCTGTAATCCCATTTTTGAGAACATTTATGTTTTTCTTACAATTTTCTGAGGCGTAACTAAAACGGAGAGTATTACGCTCTCTAATAAGAACTCAAACCCACTGTATTTTCTCTTGGATTGGGAACACTCATGCTTTGGAGACACTTATATCCCCATTTCATAAGTGTGGTTGTGCTGAAAGATTGGTGGAAAAAAAATGAGGCATCTACCTGTCAGTGGTAGAATCCAGCTAGCATAGGAAGTCTTAAATTAGAAGAGAGTTCTGTTGTTTCCAACCTTCCTATTGGGTGTAGTGTAGTAGTGGCTCTGGTAGCATTAGATAACAGTTGGACTTGATGATCTTAAAGGACTTTTCCAACCATAGCGGTTCTGTGATTCAGATTTGAGAACTTTGGGGTTGGAACATAATGCATATTTTCCCCAATCTACCCCCAGCCCTCAAGAAAGAGGGAAGAGGGAAATGGGAAAACAACATTTTAGAAAAGCCATTTATCCTCCTAGCTTTGTCTTGGTGCTTCTGTTTCACTCTGGATAAGTAGTGACTGAGTGTTACAATGACATTACTTCTGTGCCATTTATCAAAGCTTATGGGATTTTTACTTGGGTTACAGAAGGCTCATTAGTCGTCAAGTCAATTGAACATTGGTCATAATTATTACACTATTAGAGCGTTCTTGAAAAAGATAAATAAGCATTAGGGCTGTAAGATCTGTTGGAATAAAAGAAAAGTATTTTAATAAAAATGTCAGTATTTTAACATTCCTCAAGTTCTGCAAAACAAATGTGAACCTGACTTTCAAGTAAATTATAGTACCACAATGATAATAAAAGTTCAGTGATAAAGACATACTGCTGCCTAGCTTGTTGAACATAAACCATTGCAGCCTTGAAGGAAGGGACTGTATTTCTCTCTGTTCCTCTAGGATTGGCCTTAGCGAGGATGTGAAGAGTTTACATCCAGGAGGGAACTGTTGTTTGACTAAACTTTGCAAATATGCACCCTTCCTTTAAGTTCTAGTTTGAGTAGTATGTTACAGTTCCCTTGTAGCCACTTGCTCCAGAGAATACATCTTTCCCATCAGTTCTTGGGTTTATCTTGCATGCCTTTGTTTCCTATTCAAATACTGTCTTAATATCTGCTACCAGCAGAGTTAACATTTGGAGAAGCAAAGACTAGTTTATGGACTTCTCCAGCACCACTGCAGAGCTGATGCTGGTGATAGACTCAGCTTTCCCCTCGCCACTGTTTCCTCTGACTGTGATGCTGTACAGTTTCTGTCTCTCTGTTCAGCTGGTTTGGCAGACAGGCGTTGTCCAGGAGTGTGAGAGTGAGTCTCAGAACACGTAAGGCAGCTGCAGAACATCACATTTGCACTTTCTAAACATCAACGCAGAAATTCAACATTCTCTTGCTGGATAGAAATTTGCATGCAGCTTGAAGGCATTAAAATACTGCATCTCCACGAAAGTCTGATGGAACTTGATCCATTTGTTGCTTACAGAATTATGGTCATGGATGAAAGGAAATGATGTTTCTGAAATTCAGTTGTTCCAAGGAAAGTAGATTTGGAAATTTCTTTTTAAGCTGTTTTTGATTCCAGATGTTGGTGGAAGTGTTTGTATAGCATGTTTTCCCTGCGTGTGAAATTCTGGTACCCTGTCTTAACAGTTTTTGTTTGCAGAGCCATTCACATTACCTATAGTAGTTCCTTATTTGCATAGGATTTGGGATGTTGTCATTAGATTAATTATACTTTTCTCGAAAATGCATGTATACATCTAGATTGTATATATACTACTGTGGAAGTAACAGCAAGCTCTGTTAGATTGGGCTGTAAAAGACCTTGGTCTCTGTAGGAGAAGCCAATTAACGAGGCCATGTAGAACTCAGAATACCTCAGTGGTTCCTGGGAAGGCTTTCTGACACAGGTTGCTCTAATCCTTCGCTTTTCGGTTTTGCCAGATGTATCCACTGAGAAATTAGGGACACTTGCGTACTTCTGCAAAATTTGATTTGGTCCTAGTCTGTTTCTTCACAGAGAAGATGTTAATTTCATAAAGCAGGATGTCAGTGTTCAGGAGAATAGAAAGATTAAAAGGAAGAACAAAAGCGGAGCAGATGCGTTTCTTAGCGCAAGGCGATGTGAAGGGCAGTGCTGGCAAGGCTCATTCAGTGACGTTATCCTTCCCTTGTATTGCAGGAATGAAGAAACCTCTTCTCAATAGCTATTGAACATTTTTTATGAGCAGTAAATACACTGTAGAAAGAAAAGCAATGTCTGTAGGGTTTTATAAAGGTTCCTGTAACAGCATCTAACTTAGTGTTTTTTTCAGCATAACCTGTTACGACCTTGCTCTTCGGCCTTCATTCACTTTGCTGGGATTTATACAGAACAGGGGGAGTGAAATCAGCAATTGCAGGAGAGAAATTAAAAAAAACCAAACCCACACACTTCCCTGCCCTCTCCCCCCCACCCCCCCAATAAAATCTATCAGTTCAAAGCCAAGATTTAACACCAATTTTTAATGGCTTTTATTCTTTCTTCCCCTTGTTGATTGGCTTCTCCCCAAGTCACATACTGAAAGTAACACAGTGCCTGACATTACAGGGTATCATAAGGAGTCTGAAAGAGTCCTCCCTCTATTTGTATGAAGTAAGCAAGCTTGGAAGGCAGTGCTACAGACTAACACTGGGATTTTTAAAACAGTATAAAATTTTATTTGTATAGCTACTCTATACTTTTTTCTTTTTGTTAAGAAAAAGTGAGAATGAGTGGCAGCTGAAGATGGAAATTGTAGAAGGGGTACAATTGGCAGTGCCTTTCGCTCTGTGGCTCTTAGCAGACATGACAGGCTTTGGCCCAGGCAGCTCCTCAGCAGCACAGGAGAAAGAAGCAGCACAGAGAGCTGAGTAGTTGCCACTTCTCTGTGGACGCTCAGCTCTGTTGAGGAGAAGGAGTGGCAGATCCTCCACTGGCATTTCCAGTGTCAAACAGCCTCGAGCCTTGCTTTCTCCTTCACACTTGTACTGTGGCTGCAGCAGCTTTTGTGTGGAGGGAATCAGTAGCAAAGGCCTTTTTGAAGACGAGGGTGTAAGGAGGGTATTTGTCTTTATCCTATAAATACACAAGCTTTTGTTCTTCCCTTCCTGGCTTTGCAACAGTGGTTTAATATCAACTTGTTCGCATACTTTCAATGTATGGAACAGTGTTGGCACACAAAGCTATATGGTGAGACATCATAAAAGATTAATTTAATTTTAAAAAGAGTCGCTATCTTGTTCATCTCTATTTTGTGAAGCAAGGATGAGAGGATCACCACTGATTAAATGTATCTGTTGTAACTCTGTTATGACAAAGAAAGTACACTGAGTTAGGAGTTTGAAAGTGGTTTAGAGAAAACAGCTATTGAGGCAAAGAGGTTAGAAAGAAGACAAAACATTAAAGGCTATTTTTAAATGGTTATATGTTCTAGCTAAAATAATGAGTAAGGCATCAACCATTTAGTACAAGGAGGTGAAAGGCACCCCCTCCCTTTAGACTCAAACAGGTATGTAGCTTGCCTAAACTTTGCTTCCAGAATGTCTTAATTTTCTTTATTTTGTGCTATTTAACCTTATAGTGTGTAGAACTTGTGGCTACACATAACCCTAACCAAACAGTGGGACTCTACTACGTTGATGTCTAACTGCCCTTTTTCTCTAGTAGCATTTCATTCTCTCTTTGGCACTGCACTAGGCGATAGGCACAACCCAACTCTCCTACCACTGATGATGACAGCACAAATTTATTACATCTCAGTTAGAATTTCAAAGATAATTTATCTTTCAGAAGACTATCTTCACAATTGTAATACATTTGAAAATTTCAACTGTGCTGAAGTAGTGTTGCATAAAATTTTCTTTTAAATGTGTATCCTGCTTTCCCAGGGTTCTTTTCATGCCCTAAACCTCCTGCTATTGAGAAGGTCACAAACTGTGCATTGCTGATGCACTCCTGCCCTTAGGGTAAGCACAGACATAGGCCTGGGATGGTCCCACCACCATCTATGGGTAGCTCCTCCATCGGAGCACAGCTCTGAATCCGAAAGCAGGGAGGTCTCAGAGCAGGCAGCTCACCCGAGGTTAATCCTGCACCACCAGCTTGAGAGCTGCTATAAGAGCACATATCCAGGAACCTGATAGTCTTAAGTTGGTGTAATGGCCATGGAGAATTTCTCTTGATGCTGTCATTTGCTCAGATTGAGCACAGGAGACAGCAGCCTGTCTCTTAGCATGATTTATTTGTGTTTCTTTGTTTAACAAATGAAACATTTGTTTTATGTTCAAATATATATGTAGCATTTTAATCTAGGTGTATTAAACAGACAACAAATAAAAATTATGCTTTGTGGGCATCTCTCTAGTGTTGAAAAACAGAAGGCTAATGTCTGCAGTAAGCAGCACCATCTAAAGCAGTACCTAACTCTTGTTAGATCTCGTAAATCCTTTATACTTAAAGGAGTAAAAATTCTGCTTGCTCTAACATGAAATGTAAAACTTTCTACCTCGAGCAACAAACCCATCTGTCAAAGCTCATCTGCAAAGCAGAGCTCCACTGGATGATCTGAAGGGCAGAACACAGCCGCGCTAGATTCCAGGCTTGCATTTGTTAGCAAATAGTCTTTGGGTGATGTTTATCACCACGCGTGGTCCTCTTTTAAGAAAACCAAAACGAGTTGCATGTGTATGTGCTGCAAAGTTTAGCCCCGAAGAACAAGTTTGAAAAGGCAGAAGGAAATGGAGACCTGCCAAGCTCGTTGGCTGGAGTCACGGACAAGAGCAAGGCCTGTCTGAACTGCCACTCAGTTTTTATTCTGTGAGTTTGCAGGGTTGGTGATTAGAGTGGCTTTCGCCCAATTATGCTGTGATTATTCCGCTGCACTGTAATTGACTGGGGAGATATGCTAATACCTGTCATTTGGGATGATAAAAGATGAGCGGAGGACGCAATGCATTATTTAGCTGGCTGTGTGATAGATGAGGGATGCGCAGAGTGCTTTAATTGCTGAGAAGAGAGGTTAAGCTGAACGAACGGATGAATTAGAAATGAGTTTTTTTATGGCTTGTGGAAAAGTGAAATAAAGGGAAATGTGCTTTAAAACCGTAGCAGCAGAAAGAAGCAAACACAACAAGACGAGGTCTTTTAGGCAGCTTACTCTCTTAATTTAAATATATAAGACAAAACACGGTTTAGTGTTCAGTAAATAATAGTAGCAATAATGATAAGAAATGCTTGGTGAGTTCATATCCTTGCCCAAAAAAAATCCTTGTAAAAGAAACTGTTTTTATTTGAGGTGATATGTGCTGATTTGGAACCTTTTCCATTTCTGTTGCAGTTCAGACCTTTAAAACCTCATTTCTAAGAGCTGTGGCACCACTGCCGAATAGTGTGCCTTGTGTGCACAGGTCAGATATAGATTTACATAAAGAATATCACGCACACATATACATATATATGCACACACACAAAATCTCTCGAGTATATGTGTTATACAGTTAATAAGTGCACAGAGAGAGAAGCGAGATAAAATGAATATTCATAACAGTTGGAGGAGTGTAGCAATACAATTAGCAAGAATATACAAATAACTCACAAGTGACAGAGCTCTTACCCTTTGGGTGGGAAGGTCATTAGAAACTGTATCTTCTTAAAAAAAACCCAAACCAAAACAACAAAGCTACCTTGTGAAAAAAAACGCAGGCAACTAATCATTTTCCTGTTGTGTCATTCGTTGCATTTACAGAAGGCTTTGCCTATAGTTTCAAATATTAGAAACATATTTGGTGTCTGTTCCATGAAGATATGTGGGATATGGTTTTGGGAAGTACTTCCAGCTTGTAGTTGGGAAAATGAGGCATCTGTCTGTATTATGATCGAACCTTTATAAAATGGAGGAAATTATTTCCAGTGTGGTTGACTTGTCCACGAACCCATCTGACTGCTGGGAGGCTGCTACTTGTCCACTGCACACTGCAGCACTTTTATTTTCTTCCCCAGAAAATACTGACTTTTGAGTCATTTTAGTGGATAATGGATTTGCCTAGAATATCATGCCTCATGAGCTGAATGCCAGCTTGAGATAGATGTGACACTTTGCTGCTGGAGTAGAGTCTGCAGGGCCCGGTCTCTCCCCCAGATAGAATCGTCACCTTGTTCTTGCTGCTGTTCACCAAAATTTCTTTATGGCTGCTTTTCATCATCTTAGTCAGGGGCTGGCAACTCACTTTACAGCTGTGCAGTCTATTGTTAACTTAATTTTTTGTTTCTTAAGTTAGTTTTAAAAGAGCAGTTTATAAGGTACTTTGACGCTTTTATGGAGCGATTTATATTGCTATGTGCTGTTTAATATAATTTTCATAAAACGACCACTTGGATTTCAAAATGAGAGTGCTTCTGGTAGCACCTTGGCTTTTTTCTATTAGATGAATGGATGCAGCTCTCAGAAAAGCTGCATCTTTGAAGAAAGAATCAGTAAGATGCTCTAATGTCATTGTTACAGAGAATGTTATATAGAAAAATCTTAACTTTTAAAAAACACTTATTAACTGTTTCTGTTTTTAAAGGTGTTCTAAGAGAAAGTTTATTCTGCATTACTTAGTTTGTAATGAAATATTTAATGTAAAAAAAAGTACCTTTTTTCATTCAGAAAGACTCGGATACTTTTGCTTCTTGAGGTTGGATACTCCCAACAGCCACCAGCACTGGGGAGCATGGCTGGTGCTTGACCTCTGCTGGGGTCTTTAATGTCCATGTGGAAGCAGGGAGAGATGACACTGCCCTAGCCTGCTTTGACATAGCGTGAGCTGTGGTCTAGTCTAGCAGCACATGGGGGAGTGCCACGTGCTTGAGACCCATTAACTTCTGACACGACAAACACCTTTTTTTTTCTTTTGTCCACATTCTTCTGCCATTTTTGTGGTTTGTGGTCTTTCACCATTTTCTCTCTCTGAGTTGTGATGGACCCGAGCAATTAGGAAGGGAACAGGGCCCACATATGTAACAAATGTGTAATTCATGTGTTATGTGAACATACAGTTAATTTCTGTATCACATTGTGATGCAAATGCAAGAAAATTTCAGCTCATTCTGCTGTGCCATAAAAGGTACCTACGATAGGTACAGATGGGAAGATTAACTTAAAACAAAAAGCAGTATACCTGAGCTAAACACCTTGCTTATAATCAGATAAAATGAATTATAGGAAGGAACAGAGTGTTAGATCATAATAGTTAATCTTTATTTTTTGTTGTATATGTTGTAAGGTCAATTGAAAAATATTAGTCCTCAGTTGTCACTTGGCTTAGTGCTATTTCTCTACATATGTCTATAATTTAGATTTTGAGGCAAAAATAACTTGATTTTCTTACTGATAAAAGATGAAACATATTTGAGTGACATTGTTGGAAATAAGCGATAAGAAACTTTAACAGATCTATCAATCAAAACAGCAGTTTTATTTCTTGTATTGTTAGCTCCTGAGGCTTTGCTTCAGCGGGAGAGGTGATTTCTTACCGTAGGCTTTTCTTACTGTGCACTTGATGTACTTCTAGGGTAGGTGGTGAAAACTGCACATTTTGTTTTGTTTTCAGGGTTTCAGTCATAAGATTTTGATGATCTCAGCTTGTTCCTTTAGCAGTTATGTCTGTGTATGATCTAAGGAATCTTGGAAACCCACTAAGGCGTTAGGAAACAGAGGTCAGAAGAAAACAGAGTAGTTTTTTAGACATAAAAATACGAGGGGCAGGATTGGGGCAGAACTGCTCTTATTGTGCTTTATGAAAGCAAACCAACAACAAATCTTGAGAATTTCAAAGTATCCTTTTCTTTTCATAGTTTTCCATCAGGGCTCTCTATATATTTTGCAGTGCTGCTCTAGGCTCCCTTTGTGAAGTGCGTTCTGGATCATTTGAGTGATACTTGTGGTGGTTTTTGATCCCTAGATCAATCTCAGTGATGGGAGTTTATTGAAACCTCCAGTGGGTGAAACACGGAACAAGGCAGAGAAGCTCCTTTGATAGTGTCTGGGTAGCTCATTAGAAGAGGTAGCAGTGTCATCCAAAGGAAGCTATATGGGTACTACAGGAGAGCACTTTCCTGAACTCATCTGGCATGAGCATGGAGCTGGTATAGATTTTTATTCAGAAAGAGAAAGGGAATTCCTTCCGCACCCCATTTTGTAATGTGTTTTTAAACAGCATCAGCTCAGAGCCCTCCAACTTCAAATTATTCAGCTATTTAAAAATGAATAGACACGGCTATGTCTAAAGCCAGGCATGTGATCCCAGGGCTCTGATTTGGACAGAAGCCACTGTGCTCATGTAACTTTATGTAAATATGCACACTTGCACATGTACACAATATACACACAATAAGCGTTTTCTTATCCCCAGTGGAAAAAGGCTTTTTGTGTTTCCTGAAAGATAAAAATAGACTAAAGTATAAGAGGCTAAGCCCAAGATTTGGGAGAGAGGTGTTCCTCTGAACTGAGAACTGTGAGTTAGAAATAAATGTATAGGGAGAGCAAAAAAAACCAACCCATTTATTTCCAGTTTACACTACCATTTAAAAAATTGGAATTTAGAGAACAGTGTAGTATCTTTCTATCCAGTGAGACCACTAAATTGTGAGTGGCTTTGCTTTATACTTAAAAAAAAAATATATTGTGTTCTATATTAAATGTATTTCAAAGATTACTAAGTTGATATTGATATTTAGGGAATAATGCCCATGAACAGTAGTTGCTGAGTCATGATACAAAGTTTGCATTTTGGTGGGAGATTGAAGGGAGAGCGTGTCCAGCTTTGTATTTTCAGCTTCAAAAAAAAAAGATGTTCCAGCAATTCTAAGTGGACAGGCTGGGAAACAGAAAATGCTGCTGTTTGGAAGTCTGAAATTTTGAATCCTCATTTATTTTAAATGTTTCAAAGGTAATAAAACACTTTCTAGGAGTCTAAATGAGATGTAATGAATTTGATTTTAGGGGGAAGGGAATTTATTTCTGTGTTGTTGCTTAATCAACATCTACTCTGCCACTTCACATCAGCTTCTGTCCTTTCCAAGTGAATTAGTTCTTTGGGCAGCACGTTAAGAGGAAGTGTATTGTTCTTGGCAGGGCACTTGAATTTCTAATTACCAGATTCCTGCCTTAATTGCAATTACCTGGACACCCAGGCAGGGTGAACTTTTGGAAAAGAATGTAATTAGTGCAGAAGAAACCTCTCTGCCAACTGCTTGTCTGGATACCTACACTAAGCAGTACCATGATAAGTTCACATCTCTACAGACAAGCTATCAATCCATTGCTATACTGCCCAAATGTTGTGCAAGTCTCCTGCAACGTGTATGATGTCTTAGACCTGCTGTGAAGTTAAAGACAACAGTTGCCTTTTTTCTTCCCACTTGAATTTAGGGAAGAGGAGGGACTGCTTTGAAAGAAACGTTTTGGTTTTTTTGCAGGTGCTCACCAATAAGGAGTTCATTAGATGCAGAATTGGTATAAATAAATGGCAGTAGTAAATTGTGGTCTGTGAGAGATAAATGAGGTGCACGCAGAGTAAATTAATTCAAGTAAATATAAACAAATTGCAACTTTTTTTTTTTTCAATAATGATTTTTATTCTTTGCATACAACTACAAAAGCAAAATATTGCCAGCCCAGAAGAAATTATACAAAACCAGGCTTCTGAGCAGAGGTGGAGCCATAGTGAGGCTGTTTGTGAACACAAGTTGTAGCATATCCTGATTACGTAAGCTGAAATCACTTGGCTTAAGGGCCTCCGGAAAGGTTTGCTGCATCAGGCTTTTATTGTCAGCTCCCTTGTGTTGACTCACAGGAAAAATAAATATAATTGATGAAAAATAAGGGAAAAGAAATTAAAGAATTGCTGCTTTTTGAAAAAATACTGAAAGCCATTTGCTGTAATTGCAACCCTTTAGTATTTAGCTTTCAAAGAATGCTGCTAATGAGGAAACTGAAAAACTGTGTTAAAACATTTTTTGGTACTGAGGCTTGAGTGCTCTGGGGGACTTTGTTTCCTTCTTGATATCTTTTAGTAAAAATAAAACACCCCTTAGAAACTCTAATGTGATTGATCCCTGTGAGGTCAGAGGCAAACTGACTTTGTCTCCATGGTGGTAGCCAGTTATTGTGTACCAGTGTCTCTTAATGATGGGCTGAAAATAAGAGAAGTTCTCAGATAGGTGTCTTCTGTTTGTATAGAGAGAGTTATAAAACTGCTTTGTTCTTTCAGAAACACAGTTAAGAGCACTTAAGATGAGCTGCTCAAATGCTAGGCTTCCCTAGCTCACCTAATGGTGAGAAAGGGTTGTGGTGTGAAGGGTGGTGGTAGTGCAAAAACTTTTCCAGTCGCTTTGAAATAATGCAGGGGTGAAGGAGATGAAGGAGGTAGGCTGTTGAAGCCCTGGTGAATAGTTAACTGGTTTAAATTCAGTTACTGGGGTGTTCAAGTCGTTAACAAGTACATCAATATGGTTTTTTTTAACAAAAGTTTTCCTGTCACATATGGTGTGGTTGGCAGCAAGAACTTATTCTCAGCCAACTTGATCACACAGACAAACCCTGTTCAATCAGCTCTCAGGAGTTGTTGCCCATTCCTCACTATTGCCAAAACAGAAGTGAGAATACTAAAGACTTTGGGAGGTAATTCTCAAGATTCAAGGTCAGCAAGCTTGTTGGGCTTAATGCTGGGGATTATACATAGCTTTTAAATTTTCAATTTGTGAAGAAAAGGTGTGGCTATTGCAATATTTCATCATGTTTTTCTCTCTCTGCTTCCTTTTTAAATTTGGCTGTTCTCAGTGTTATCAATAGTACCCTCTTTTTTTCTTTTGTTTTTGTTTCTTTGTTTTGGTGGGTTTTTTTGTTTGTTTCTTTTGTTTTGTTTTCCAGATGTGTGTTGTTGGAAAAAGTCACCAAGATTTGGGTTGTTTTGGGTTTTTTTTCTTTCTCTTTTTTAGACAAATACAGATAAGCCTCTTGTGCTAGAAAATGATACACATATATTAGTACTGGGCAGAATAGTAGTAAGAGAGAGAGTGATACTTGTGTACACAGGCAGACAAAAGTTTCAAAGACAAATCTGTGATTTTCAGGGGCAAATGTTGAAATGCTATGAAGAAATCCCTTATTTTCAGGCTTCTTGGTTAGAGTTATTTATATCTCAATCACTATTAATTTTGAAATTCCTTGGCAAGAGGCATGATAGCAAATATATTTTGAATGTTGGAAAAGCAGAATTTCCCTTTCCTTTGAAAATGGTTAGGGAAAGGAAACACAGATGTATTAAAAGTCTAATGTAAAAAGAAGACAGTCACAGTAGGATTTCTTCCGTGTTTTAATTTTGGTGGTCTTGCACCAAAGAGTAGCATGTGTGGATATAGCTACTCTCTGGAGTTGTTACAACTAATCTAAATTCACTAGATGATTTCTCAGTGATCACTAGCCACGGCTTCTGAAGACTACCATCAATCAGCTGAGCTGTTAACATGGCCTTGTCTGGTTGCTTCACACTAGAAGTAAGAGAGATCATTTTTTTAGCATGCCTATTTTATTTTTAATTTGTGTGTTTGCTGGTAATAAGGGGGATATTTCTTTTTTCTTTTTTTTTTTTTCCCCCCTTCCATCTTTCACTAGGAACAAGCACAGAGTATCTTTTATTTCCTTCATTGTTCATATTTTTATGCACTTACTGCATGGCCTTCTATGCTACTAAGTATACTTCCTTGTACCTTTCTTTCCAAAAAAAAAATCACATAGTGCATATCAGTGTTGAGGACCATTGGAAAAAAATAAAAAATAAAAAATCTGCAGCTGCTTTAAAATATTCATGGCAGTCAGTAGAAGGAAAATAAGTACTTGTTACTGGTAATTTTGATATTCTCCGTAAAGGTAAGTTAAGGCACAGATTCCAAATGAAAGTGGATCTGGATCATTTTCTTCTTAGTTACAGCAGGTCTTAGTATTTCTGGTTAGAGTACCAAAAGCTTGCTTGGAATCAGTGAATCCCTTCAACTTCCCAGTTGCTCAGAGTGAGCAAAAGGCCACTTTCTGAGGATGGACGAGGACCGTTTGTCCTAGGGTGATTGCTGGCTCTGCACCTAGGCCTGAATACATCTTTTAACGTGTGTATCTGTGTGCTGCTAAAGTGAACAGAGTAGACATTATGATTTGCACTTTGCTTCCTTTTGTTTTGAATTCAAAGGCCATCCCTAATTGATGGAGGTTTCCTTTACGATGCACTTATTTTCAAATCCATCATGCAGTGCTTGTGCTGCCCCTTGCCTTCCTGGATGCACTGGTCTTTGACCCAGAACTGGTAAATGAACCCTGCAGGGAAATCATTAGAGAATTGGAATGGTTGCAGTGGAGGGACCAAGGGTCAAACCATTACCTCCCTGTAGGACTGTAGACTTAAATTGGACTTCTTGCTTTTTTGGAAGCAGGTCAAATGTCAGGGACAGCTGAAGTGGTCAGGTACAAACTGATACAGATCATGGACACAGTTTGGAGTTTTTTGCTTAAAACAGCTAGGCAGGATGAATTTAGTCTAATGATGCCTTTTCTGCTTCTCCCTTTTCTGCCTTTAAAAAGCAAAATTAAAATCCTGAGAAGTCAATGAGAGCCAACACTCTGACAGTAATGTGCTATTTGTGATCTTTTGGCACATTCATAATTTTTTAGAGTACTTGGTTCAACCCTTTTAGCCCTTCCTTGCAGTTTTCTTTGATTGAAAAATAACAAATGATATTTTGTAACAAGAAAATACCTCCATAATTCTTACGAGAAATATACCTCCTGCTCTTTTTTTCCCTTCCTCAACTATTCTTTGCATAATTTTTTCATGGTCTTAAAAATGTAAAATGACCTTTTTCATACTGTACAAATAAATATTTTCTGCTCCTACAGAAAAAAAACTCCACAGTAGTGCATCTTTGGTGATGAAATATACTGCTGAATATGAGATGGTATTTAGAGATGTAATTTAGAAATCTGAAGCCCTCGAAAGATTTTTATAATGTTTTATGTATCTCCAAGTCTGTAACTATCTAAAATAAATTTAAGGTATCAAAAAAACCATGGATGTTATGCTACTGAAAAACGAAAATTAAAAAAAAAAAAAGGAAGAAGAAAAAACACGCATCTGTGAAACCTGAGGTTCTTTCCACTGCAACTTCAGGGACCCCTTAGAAACATCCTTCTCGTCTCTGTGCACTGCTGTTCATAGCATACAACACCTAGTAGGTTTAAGTCACTTCCCGACCTGTGTAAAGAATTCTCCCCTTCTCAAATAATTAACAAGAGACAAGAATTAACAAGAGTGCACATTTGAGTGAGTAGACTGAAACCAGCTCTTCTTTTGAAATCAGTGGCAAAGGAGTTTCCACAGAACTAAATGTGTTTTGATCAGGGAAGATAAATTAATGGCAACGTTTCTGACAGGTAAAATGTTTTTTAAATATTAATAAGCAAAAAATGAGGAAAAAACATGTAAGCACTACTTCAACTAGGGTATCCCAATCTCAGAAACACCCATACTCAAGATCCACAATTCAAGAGGACTTGGAGATCTCAGAAGCCAAGGTGAAACTATTCAGCATCCTCAGCTGTGGAGGGACAGGCCATGCCAGGAGCTGCCCTAGGTCGCAAGTGGCCTGATTGTTGGCTTGCCACTCAGAGACTGTCTTCCCAGTTTGGTTCTTTTGTATCTCACTCTGCTGTGGGTAAAGACGAACAAAAATGTCAAGTTTCATGTGTTTAACCTTTGAATATAGGCCTTTGTTATAGACCTTTTTTTCTTTTTTTTTTTTTTTTTTTAAAAAGGGGCTTTTTTTATAGACCTTTTTTTTTTTTTTTTTTTGTGGCAGCAGGTTGGCAGGGTTGGTGAGGGAGTTTCCTGCCCAAGATGGCACCAGTGCAGGAGCTGGAGGCCCAAAGCAAGATGGCGGAGAGTCAGGGAAACCTGGCACAAGGAGGGGAATAGAAACAGAGAAGCACCTCTTTCTGTGCTTGTAAGGGGGTTAAGGCCTGCCCTGTGCCCTGACAACAAATTGCCCACTGATCAGGGGAGATGGAGGAACCGACCAACTGAAAACTATTTCTCCTTTAGCCCACCTCCTTCCACTTTGAGCAGCTCTATCCTCTCAAGCAGGCTGGAGCCAAGAAGCTGGTGTGGCTTCCCTAGCACACATAACACTGTCGGTGTTGTGTGTGGTAGAGCCAGGCCTTAATAGGGTCAAGCAGGACGACTGTGCATACCAGCTGGTGGAAAGGAGAGGCTGCTGTCCTCCCATTGGGATGGGCTGTGAGGAGAAGGTGCACACAGCACAGCCAGCCCCCCACTGCCCCAAGACAAGCCTTGCCTGAGCATGGGAGGCAAAGGGGAGCAGGCTGGCGGCCTCTGCAAGTTAAGGAGGAAGATTTTTCATTCACAAGGACTGTTCCAGCAACTCCTGATGTTGATAATGATGAATGGTGTGTAATGAAGGGCTGCACAGCTGAGAGAAACACTTCTTTGAACATGGCTTTTCCTCTGTAGCGCATCAGGACTAACAACCTGACTTCCTTTGATAGCAGGTGATGGGATAGGAAGCAAACTGGAAGGAAAACTGTTTATCCCGAGTTTCTCACAGAAAACATACAAGGTGCTAGTGCTTTTGTTTGTCAGTCATGCAATTTGCTTTAAAAGATGAGAATTTGAGATAGCATGGATTACAGTAAGAGTAACATTGGTCATATTTTAGCCCTCTATAAAGACAGACACAACCGTTTAATGAACCAGTACATTAGTGTTCAGTACAGTTCACAGGAGTGAACTGCAGGTGTTTTGGAGGTTTTTGGCAGTTGAGTAATTACATTCTCTACCACCTCTCTCGTGTTGGAATGAATGGTGAGTGAGAAGCACTCTTCCTTCTGCCAGGCGTCCCCTGGTATCCCCTGCGTAACATAAGGTCTGTTATTTTACTTCTAATTTAATGGTGATGTTTTCAAGGTCAGGAACCTTTGACCTTTCCTCACTGCTTTTTCTTTTCTTTTTCTTTTTTTTTTTTTTAATTTAATTCCAGTGTAATAAACAGAAAATTAAAATATTCTGGTGATAGTACTGCTGAGCTCTGAATTTCCCCTAATATTCTGAAATAATTACATACACAACTTGAAATCACTATGTACCACATTATAGTATTAATTTATTGAAACTATCTAGTTTTAAACAGCTCACTCATTTATATGGGGATGAGTATAATATATGTATGGAACAGGTGAGACATTTTGACCTGGCTGTTTGTTAACTTCTGATAAGAGATGGAGACCTTAAGAACTTTTCTCTCCCTTTGCATATTTCTACTCCTAGAGTTACTGGTACTGCTCCCTCTTTCAAAATTCAGTAACAGAAGAAAGTTAACACTAAATGTCATTTTATAATTGCAGTAATGATCACACAGCTGTGCTTTCCTAGTTGTATAATGCATGTCAGGACCAGTTTAGGAGCTCAGCCTCATTTCCTGCCCAGATGTAATTCTGGTGACCATTATTACAGTAGGAAGGCTCTGTTCATTATAGCCAGAGCCTGACAGAGGCCCGTGCAGCACAAGAGGCCAGTGTAGAAAGAAGGATGTTGTGGCTGTGGGTTAGCTGTGTGTGAGCTTCCAGCCAGTGCAGGAAGCACACGTGGGTGCGTACAGATGGGGCAGTTGCAGACAGCAGGAGCAGCTCACGCGCATGTGCCCCAGCTCACAGAAAAATTAATAATAAAAAATAACTTAGCTATGCCCGCCTTTCTTAAGAAATGTTGTCTTTATTTATGAGCATGTGAAATTCTGAGGAGGAGCTCTTACACTTAAATGAACCTGCAAGCAGCCCATAGAAAAGCAAGTGCCTGCAGCGCTAATAATGAGAACTGACAAGGCGATCCTGCTGTGTTTATTTATGACCTTCTGCCTTTGTTAGCTCTTGTGAGAAATTCCTCTCTAACCATAACAATATTGCCGAAGCTTGGCACTGCGCTGAGGAATCCTACGGCGCCCCGAGGCCACTCACTGGCACGGGTACAGCTCGCAACAGATTGGCACAGTTGTTGAAGTTTTCATATGTTTTCCCTTTATTTATTTCTTTACTTAATTCATAAGGCTGTTTGTTCCTTTGGTACATTTTTTTTTTCTGACAAGCACCCTTCAAAGTATTATGGAACTTTGTGAAGATCCCAACTTACTGATTTGCTTTTTCCCCCCCACCCCTCTTTTTTTTTGGTGGTCTGTCTAATGAATAACTCAAAGGATGAAATGAGCCTTGGTTTGATAGTTCCATCCAGTAGATCTTAGAAGTTGTCAGATAGGTGTTTGGGTTTTTTTTTTAAGAAAGACAGCATTGCATAAATGCAGGCCTTATTTGTAGCCTTCAGTGTAGAAGACTGTGAATGGGACAAGTGCTCAGGCAACACTGCAGCAAAGCAGCAACCACCTTATAAACCATACAGCAAAACTTTCACCAGGTTAAGAACCATATTCTTCTCGAGCTGTAGCTATTACAAACCGTGCCTTGACACAAATGGCTGTTTTCCCATCTTTCTATCATATGCATTCCCCAAAAGAACTCTTGTCCCTGCTCCATAAACTGTGTTATGTAGCTCAGACACAGAATTAGAGGACAGAGAATCAGTGAATAGATGGGACTGCACCTGAAGGTTTGGCAGGGCTGAAGTCTCTCTTTGCTCCATCTTGTAAAGATCAGGATGCAGCCATTGACAAGTGCTGCAGTGCCTCAGGCTGCTGCATATGACGTGGGGTTTCCACGGGGGAGCAGCAGCAGCAGGAGAGGAGGGCAATGGATCACTGCCTTAGAGGATCATGGTAGATCCTCTTTCAAAGAAGCTTTCAGCTACTGCCCTTTTTTTCCCACCTATCATTTTTTTTGCACCATGTATGAACACACTCAAAATTCAGTGCAACTAGAATAGAGATCACTGGAGTAAAAAAAAAGAAGTTATCTTTTATTCTATATTTCATACAAGGGGCTTCCAAATTGTCTCTCTGGGCCATGATACTACAGTGGTGCCTACTGGAGGGAGCTGCAGCAGGGACAGAGTCTGACAGGTGTTGGGGAGGGACAGTCAGCACCTCATGTGAAGGGCTGGGTAAAGCACCGTTGTACAAGAGGGCAGGTGGGGGTGTCCTGCTTAGTAAGGCTCCAACAAGTGTCCACCCATTGCGGTCCATGGTGCAGCAGCCTCATTTCTGACAATCACAATTGCTGTATGCCAAATATATGTATGCTTTTATTAGCATTACACTGCATTGGTAGCTTTGTGCAGTACCAAACCTCCTTCCTTCCAGCCAAGGAAAATTTTGGAGGAACAGCCTACTGAGCACTTTATCTAAAAGATCTTGGGACTGCCTGTCTTCTCTAGATAAGGAAAAGCTGCAACTGTGAGACATAATCAGGCACTCAAAACCTCACAAAAAGCTGGCTTTTGCAATTCACCATGGTAACCTTTCCTTTCTGTGATATATTAACTAATGAGGAATAGTACCTAGTATATTGCTTTTTCTGTAGATTGCATAGTCTACCTAGTTTGATGCTTCTGTAGTGACTTTGATGTTTCTCCTCATTTGATGGATTTTAAGAATACATGTAAATTATGAACCTGCTGGGTAAAGATTAGCATAATGCACTCAGTGATCAGGACAACCATGTCATCTTAGCCTTGAGATATCTCTTCCCACCCCAATCTGTAGCTGGGAAATGATAAAGCTTGATGAGCCTCTGAGAAACTGATCTAGTTGAGGATGTTCCCTGCTTACTGCAGGAGTGTTGGACTAGGTGACCTTTGAAGGTCCTTTCCAACCCAGGTCATTCTATGATTGTCAATGCTTAGCAGTAGACAGGGGAGGGTATTGGCCTTTCAGAATTTNTTCCAGCCAGTGCAGGAAGCACACGTGGGTGCGTACAGATGGGGCAGTTGCAGACAGCAGGAGCAGCTCACGCGCATGTGCCCCAGCTCACAGAAAAATTAATAATAAAAAATAACTTAGCTATGCCCGCCTTTCTTAAGAAATGTTGTCTTTATTTATGAGCATGTGAAATTCTGAGGAGGAGCTCTTACACTTAAATGAACCTGCAAGCAGCCCATAGAAAAGCAAGTGCCTGCAGCGCTAATAATGAGAACTGACAAGGCGATCCTGCTGTGTTTATTTATGACCTTCTGCCTTTGTTAGCTCTTGTGAGAAATTCCTCTCTAACCATAACAATATTGCCGAAGCTTGGCACTGCGCTGAGGAATCCTACGGCGCCCCGAGGCCACTCACTGGCACGGGTACAGCTCGCAACAGATTGGCACAGTTGTTGAAGTTTTCATATGTTTTCCCTTTATTTATTTCTTTACTTAATTCATAAGGCTGTTTGTTCCTTTGGTACATTTTTTTTTTCTGACAAGCACCCTTCAAAGTATTATGGAACTTTGTGAAGATCCCAACTTACTGATTTGCTTTTTCCCCCCCACCCCTCTTTTTTTTTGGTGGTCTGTCTAATGAATAACTCAAAGGATGAAATGAGCCTTGGTTTGATAGTTCCATCCAGTAGATCTTAGAAGTTGTCAGATAGGTGTTTGGGTTTTTTTTTTAAGAAAGACAGCATTGCATAAATGCAGGCCTTATTTGTAGCCTTCAGTGTAGAAGACTGTGAATGGGACAAGTGCTCAGGCAACACTGCAGCAAAGCAGCAACCACCTTATAAACCATACAGCAAAACTTTCACCAGGTTAAGAACCATATTCTTCTCGAGCTGTAGCTATTACAAACCGTGCCTTGACACAAATGGCTGTTTTCCCATCTTTCTATCATATGCATTCCCCAAAAGAACTCTTGTCCCTGCTCCATAAACTGTGTTATGTAGCTCAGACACAGAATTAGAGGACAGAGAATCAGTGAATAGATGGGACTGCACCTGAAGGTTTGGCAGGGCTGAAGTCTCTCTTTGCTCCATCTTGTAAAGATCAGGATGCAGCCATTGACAAGTGCTGCAGTGCCTCAGGCTGCTGCATATGACGTGGGGTTTCCACGGGGGAGCAGCAGCAGCAGGAGAGGAGGGCAATGGATCACTGCCTTAGAGGATCATGGTAGATCCTCTTTCAAAGAAGCTTTCAGCTACTGCCCTTTTTTTCCCACCTATCATTTTTTTTGCACCATGTATGAACACACTCAAAATTCAGTGCAACTAGAATAGAGATCACTGGAGTAAAAAAAAAGAAGTTATCTTTTATTCTATATTTCATACAAGGGGCTTCCAAATTGTCTCTCTGGGCCATGATACTACAGTGGTGCCTACTGGAGGGAGCTGCAGCAGGGACAGAGTCTGACAGGTGTTGGGGAGGGACAGTCAGCACCTCATGTGAAGGGCTGGGTAAAGCACCGTTGTACAAGAGGGCAGGTGGGGGTGTCCTGCTTAGTAAGGCTCCAACAAGTGTCCACCCATTGCGGTCCATGGTGCAGCAGCCTCATTTCTGACAATCACAATTGCTGTATGCCAAATATATGTATGCTTTTATTAGCATTACACTGCATTGGTAGCTTTGTGCAGTACCAAACCTCCTTCCTTCCAGCCAAGGAAAATTTTGGAGGAACAGCCTACTGAGCACTTTATCTAAAAGATCTTGGGACTGCCTGTCTTCTCTAGATAAGGAAAAGCTGCAACTGTGAGACATAATCAGGCACTCAAAACCTCACAAAAAGCTGGCTTTTGCAATTCACCATGGTAACCTTTCCTTTCTGTGATATATTAACTAATGAGGAATAGTACCTAGTATATTGCTTTTTCTGTAGATTGCATAGTCTACCTAGTTTGATGCTTCTGTAGTGACTTTGATGTTTCTCCTCATTTGATGGATTTTAAGAATACATGTAAATTATGAACCTGCTGGGTAAAGATTAGCATAATGCACTCAGTGATCAGGACAACCATGTCATCTTAGCCTTGAGATATCTCTTCCCACCCCAATCTGTAGCTGGGAAATGATAAAGCTTGATGAGCCTCTGAGAAACTGATCTAGTTGAGGATGTTCCCTGCTTACTGCAGGAGTGTTGGACTAGGTGACCTTTGAAGGTCCTTTCCAACCCAGGTCATTCTATGATTGTCAATGCTTAGCAGTAGACAGGGGAGGGTATTGGCCTTTCAGAATTTTTTCTTGAACTTTAATTGAAGCACTGTAAGTTATCCTTCCCACTAGGGTAATCAAGATGTTATTTCAAAAAGAAATCTGAGGCAAGGACACTTTTCTAGGATTTCAAAAGCTTTTTGAAATTTATACAGAGATTTCTGAAATGAGAGTTCTACACAAGTCTGTTAAAGCTGTATCATCTCAAAATAGCATGTTCCCTTGCTGCTCAATTATTTTGCACAATAGTGTGCCCAACCAGCACTGAATTACTGCGAGGAGATGAGAATTCCAGAACCTGGGGTGACGAGGGAGTCTGGTTCTAGCTGGCATGTGCGAGTAGCTATCTGAAAGTTTATTTTCTATTTCATTACCATCTTGGATTTCATTTCTCAACCTTTTCCCAAGTTACTGGAAAATGAAGATGTAGGAGGGGTTGAGTGAACAGCTCTTGGAGCATAATTGTTTGGTTTTGCTGCTGTGGCGCATAAACCTCAGAAAGGAGTAAGTCGTTTATGTGCGTGGTGAGGGATGTAGAGCAGTCATCAGAGCAATCACAGCCCTGTTCATTTGTGTTTCACTCTAGTCGAACTACACTGGGCTTGTGTTGAGTTCAGAAAAAGGATAGAGAATCAGAGGAAGGAGGATGAGAGATTCTTGCGTGATGCTGAGAGAATCTGGAGTCTGGAGTGGAGAAGTCATCAGAATTCACTGCAGTGTACGTTGCAGCACTCATTTCTGCCTCATAACCCAATATTACACTGCATAGCCACTTTGTTCCAGTTTTGTTAAATAAGAATTAATATTGTTCTTTGAGTCAAGTCACTTTATTTGGGTTCTTAAAGAAGCCTTTCTAACATTTATTGTTCTTTTTGAAGCATACATTTTTTCTGCTCCTTTCAGCTTCCTTTCAAGTGGAAGAGAAGGGAAGTCACTGGAGCACCTGTATTTTTGAAGGTTTTTAGATGTGTCTGTAGCTTATTTGCCATCTCATTGAATTGTGGTGTTTGGTTACAGGTTGTTGTGGGAGAGAGAAGAAAGAAACACAATATGATGAATGCACAAGCCCTAAAAATCTGTGTTTTGTAGATCCTTATTCCCACGGTAACCTGCTGGGACACCCTTTTTATGAAAAAAAAAAAAAGGCAAGTGCTGTAGATCAAGAGCTTTTACACCTTCGGCACACAGTTATCTAGCACATGTGAAAAGGTGTTAATTTATAATTGCAAAATAGGTGTTTTGTGACTCAGACTATGTCTTTAGTAGTAAAAAGTAAGGTGCGTTAAGCCTTGTGAGGTTGTGTGGTCATGTTGAAAGAGCTTCTACTACGTGAGTTACCCTGCATAGACACACTGAGAATCTCTACACTGCACTCACATGTGGGTGTACTGCAGGAGAGACGTGGTGTGAGTTTTACCACATTTCATGTCATGCTGTTCTGAAGTGGTGTTTGCTCCTTTCTGCTTGAGCCACAGCTGTGAAATCTCAGTTTTTAGAATGTATAGTCTCAAGGTAGATGGTCTGTGTCTGCCTGCATGTGCTTAAGGTTTCAAAAAGTGTGGCAGCCAGACTAATTGGAATATGGGGAGCAAGCATGAATTTCTAATTGTTATTGCTGCTGCTCCTGCTAAAATTTTGGATTTACTGACCTGTATGTTCTTTTGGTAATGTCTTGGTTTTTTTCTCATGTGCTTTTGCTCAAATCTGTGTTTGTCTTTCTTGTGATTTGGTCCTCCTGGCTTACTTCATTTGACTGCTTTCTACACCAGTTGTGAAAGTACAAGTAGATAATGGGAGGGGGTATGTCAGGTGTGTGGTGTTTTACCTGGGGCTTTGTGATGCTGGATTCATCATGGACAGAAGCCCAGCTAAGAGAGAAGGCTGGTCTGGTGAGCAGGGAAGTAACTGAAGTAGCCATTCAAATTCAGAGCTTGCTGCACAGAGGGAGGATGATACCAATCCCCAAAATAAGCTCCAGAAAGTTTGAGAAGTTCTGGATTGGTGCATGTCAGCTGCAGTCGGCTTCCTCTCAGTTTTATCCTGCCAGCTCTGTCTGTCTTCTCCATGGAGAGGTAGCTGTAGGCTACATAATCTAGGCAATTGTTGTAATCCAAAGAGATGCAAAAGGAGGAAGTTGTTATGTCTCACCTCTTTGTTCTTTATGGGAAAAAAAAGTCTAACGGAAGGGATTTATGTTTTAGGATGATTAAACTGACACCGAGGAAACTACAGATGGGAAGCAATATGAGGGCAACTAAGTTTTATTAGGTTGCTGTTACACAGACACAAGTTTTCTTCTTCGTAGGGGCAATTTGTTGTGCTTTTCATTGATTCAGTTGTTTTAAATGTTGTTGATTTATTGACAATAAATAGCTGGTGCCGTAGCTACAAGAGTTGTAGCTGAGAATTTTTCTTTGCTACAATACTGAAGAAACAAATGGCTCCTAAGGGTTCATGGCTTTTTGGTTTTAAATTTTATTTCCAGGAATTCTACGTGCTAAGCATTCTACTTCGGAGATAAACAGGGAAGTTCGTATCTTGAGAGATGCTGTGTTATTGTTTTTCTGTTCTGGAGATTTACTGTTTATTTTCGGTATTAAAAAGTATTGTTGTCAGACGAGCTATGTGTCTTACCTGTTTACAGTCCATGTCAGACTTTGTCAATTTGCTTTGATAGCACAGGGGTCATTAGTATTTATCATTTCATGCACCGGAGCCAATGTTTGTAAACTAGTGACTTTCTTTAATGCCATTAGGAGATTTCTTGATGCAGCTGAGACCTCAGGAGCCCCTTTCCCTTAACTGTCAGGGAGCTGCAGACCCCACTCATCACGGGCAGGGAGGTGTGCAGTTGTCTGAGCTTTCATCTGGTGCCTCAAAGCTATGGTGTCATTTTTTAATTCCTAATTGCCCTACGTTGTTTTTGCTGTAAAGCTCGTCTAGACAAGCAAATAAGATCCCTTCGTGGATCAGTGTATTGCACAGAAGTGTGACTATATCCATCTCAGCAAGTTCTCATCCCGTATCTGATGGATACAGGCATATCAGGTATTTGTCTAGGTAAACAAATGCAGTATCATTACTCTTTCTTTAAATGAACTAGGAGTTGAATTCTACAGCGAGGTGCCACATTCAGTGGAACAAAATCATACTCCTTTTTAGGGTGGCAGTCCTGCCCAGGCGACCAGGAAGGCCAGTTGCATCTCTTGACCCCTGTGGGCTGTGGTGTTGCAGTGGTGTTGGCTGCTGTCCATGAAGGTGTGATCCTGTGGGACGTGTCCCTCAGCCACAGCAACTCCTGTGCAGTCTGCGTAGTCCTAACAGCTCTGCTTCTGATCTGAGAGCTGAGCCAGTGATGTCTGCACCATCTCATCATGTCTGTTCTGGTGTTCTTACTGCAGGACCAGGAGTTACCTAATGACAGAAAAGAAGGGGAAAAAACAAAGTGTGGTTGTTCGTTTGCTTCTGACTTTGCAGTGAGTCCACTTAAAATCCTTTACATTTGACAGATGAAGCATTCCCAGTAACTGAGTGTTTGGAGAAAAAAAAGCAAGTCAGTTAAAGTCAGCAGCAAAATTCATACTGGCTTTAGTGAAAGTGTTAAAAAAAACCCCAAACAAACGACCATCCAAAAAGCAAACCTTCCTTTGCTTTTTCCCCACTCTTTGTGAGATTTATTTATTAGAACTAACACTTTTCTTAGAAACTGTGTTTTCTGTGCACTTTTAATTGGTGGGATTTTTAAGACTGGGAATGAATTTCATATCCATATTATGCGTAGGAACTGTCCAAAGCATTTGTTTGCTTAGCGATTAGGCAGTAAGCTGTGACTTGAATCTGTTTTTCCAAGTTGGCTTTTTGTAGATAATTTGTTGAAGACTGATGTAATTTCAGGATCCCACAGGCTGAAAAAAACAGCAGGCAGAGCACTGTCTCTACATTGGTTGCTTGTGCTTTTTCTCAATTGCTTGAATGAGTATAGGTAAAAAATTTTGCATCCTTGGGGATTTCCCTATGTAACTTCTCAGAGGAAGTATTTGATACTGCTCAGAGTCTGTGTAACACAGCTCAGTAACTTGAGTTATTTTGGGAAGCGTGTGAGGTCTTCAGAATGAAGGGAATGTGCTTCCCCAGCAAGTGGTGCTTTGTCACTAAATTTAGTGCAAGAAGCACTTTGATCATATACTTAGAATTTCCTTCATCTAGAATATTGCATGAGGATTTTACCTCATCAACGTTAAAAAACTGTTTTAAAACACTAAAACACCTAGTAAGTGGAATAGAGTAAGATGGACAAGTACCATGACTAACTGGATAACCTCTACCCAACTATTGCCAAAGTTTGGGTTTGTCTTGCAAGTAAGTTTTTAGCATGAAAGAAATCCTTTCCTTACAATAGCATGTTCCGAGGCAGAGTTATGCCCATCAGTAAAAATCAAGCTTTTTCCTCAAGGAGGTGTTTGAAAAAAAAGTGAACCTGTTTACTTTTCCTTCTCCACGTTTTGAATTAACAACATGAGAAAATGAACCTTGTGTCTGAATTCCTGTCAGTAAGGGGTGTAAAAGGCACTTTGGCAGAACTGCCACAGTAGCCGTGTCGTCCCCTGTTAAAGGAGACTTTTTTCAGGCTGTGCATTAGGTATATTTGCTGTGCTTAGCTGAGGGTGACGGCGTAGCTGGCATGGATGGAAGACACCCCTGTAGGGCGCAGCAGCCTTTGAAAATGAAAGGATTTTGCTCCTGGTGCCCATCACTGCTGTGCCCGTGTGTGCAGGCGATGGGAGGCTGTTAGCTCACTCGCTGCCTCCACAATGTGACCAGCAGGGCCTTTGGAAGACTTCTTGAAACGTGCTATTATAGGCTGCTTTGTGATGAAAAGAGGTCTTACAAATATCTTGAAATTTAAACAGAGCTATTGTGGGTTTTCCCTTTGTGTGCGTGTGTGTTTGTCAGCCAAATCATTTGTTCAAAGTTAA
Organism: Ceyx cyanopectus; assembly: GCA_013401355.1. Lineage (NCBI taxonomy): Eukaryota > Metazoa > Chordata > Aves > Coraciiformes > Alcedinidae > Ceyx > Ceyx cyanopectus. The sequence continues at coordinate 100,981 of VYZU01081989.1, read as the reverse complement.
TCTCAATTACAGAGCATATTGTTCATAATCCCCCATGGCTCCAAAACAATAGCAGAGTGTATGTCTGCTTGAATATTTACATACTCACATGTAAAATATGTTTGCATGTATATATAATTTTGCTTCTAAGCGCTGCTTTGCGTTAAGGAGATGGATATTTCATGCAGGATCGTCTTTTGAGCAACACCATACTCCATCCTAATAAAAATACTGCAGGAGGGCCTGAATGGAATGAGCAGCACTTTGATCCTGCAGCCAGTTCATTGCTGCAGTTCCATACACATAGCCCTGGGATTGGTGCTAGAAAAACAGATGGTAGGGTAGAACCTGGGTTTCACAGCTTCTTGGAGACCGGGTGGTTGTGTGTGTCTTTAATTTTAATGTTTGCAGAACACTTCTGCTTTATTTCTACTCCCTGACCATAAAGGAACCATTAGGCAATAGGGAAGTTTAAATAAATCCCAGGTTGTATATGCTCCACATAATCCCCAGAAGAGAGCCCTCAACTACAGTGATCCATCAGTGAGTTTAGGGTGCAATATAGCAGTGTAGGAGCTCAGTTAGCAAGGTGCTCTGTTCTTTTCATTGATTGAAGAGAAGGTGCTCATCATTTTTCATCTGTCCATATTTAGCAAGGGATCCCTGTAGTAAACTCTTGGTTTGTGTCTGCTGAGGCACTCTGGAGCAAAAATCAGAAACCGCGGGAAATGTTTGCGATGTAAAATTTTGCTCCATGGTGAATGCTCTAATCCTGTCACGCTCTGTGGGTAAAATTGTGGTGGTATTATTGAGTTACTATAGTCTCCTTTTTGCACTTTATTGGATCTAGGTGTATTCCTTGAGTAAGTTAACAATTTAATAATATATATGCGTGTTTGTATTTTTTTTTCCCTTGTGCTCTCTTTGTAAGTAACTGGCTTTCCTGGCTCTATATCAGGAGTTTACTTCCTTCTACCCTTTGCTGGCCATGTTGCAATAGTAGATAGGTGTGCTGTTTCAAAAGCATCTCTCCTGTCAGTCTGATAAGATCGTACCACCAGGAAGGCACAACATTATAATCCCAAGCACAATGTGATCCTGTTCATTTTAGCTCTTGTACTTGTCAGAGGGACAAGAATAAAGGTTGTGCATGGGTGGAAGGTGAGTCTAGAAGTGAAGATAGTCAGAGATAAAACACTTAGCTAAAAGAGATAAATCCTGCACAGAGACATTTCAGTTTGTAATCAAGGTATTATCTAGAAATGGACTTTGAAAGCTGGCCTGGATGTCCTGAATAATACAGGTTGTAAAGCTGACATAGAGAATATAGAACTGTAATACGGATTTGTGACAGGGGGAAAAAAATTATTTTGTCCATTTTTTTCTTAGATTTGGTGCTGCATTTTAAAATATAGTCATACCAGTACCATAGACAAGAATAATAAGATTACAAGAAGCAAGAGATTTCTGGTAATTCCAGACTTGCTATATTTTGCTGGAAGAAAAAAGTGCTTTCCAGAAAAAGCCTCTGAAAAGAGGCAAAATTTAAGGCATGCCTTAGGGTATGGGGACTTCAGCCCCTTTAAAGAATCCCAGCAATTACCTAACCTGCCAACTTTCCAACAAGATAAATGGAAGCACTGTAGCTTGAAGGTGCCTTGGTTTGAATGAGATGCAGTAAGTAAGGTTTCTCTGTTCTTTACAGGCATCATAGATCTGATAGTACTTATAAAAGAATAGAGTTGGTGCCCTGCTGACTAAATTGTCCTCTAGAGGAGTATTAGTTACAGAGCTTCTTTGTTAACTAGGCTGTATGCTTAAAACCACTGTGAATTTCTCTTATTAGTAGGCTTTTTAAAAGCTTTACGTATGGATATGCTAAGTAAACGCAAGTATGCCCATGTAATTTATGTATACAGTGTGTACATGTACAGAATTTTATATATAAATAAATGTTTGTGATGTGGTAATTGCACGGCTTCATTACTGTTCTCTTAAACCGAGGTAAAAGCAGCATTAAAATGCTGATAATAGGAGAACGGTAAGTCGACTTCTGCACTTTCTGTCCAGGTGCTTCATGTAAAGTCTTTCTTCTCCTTCTCTTTAATTTGCCAATTAGCTTTTGTGGTTAACAGAGGTGTTTCTAAAGCCTTTGTGTGCTGGAAGTTTCCCAGTTGCTCACCTACTCAGGCCTTCTACCTCAGAAGACTCAGTAAGGCTACAAAGTGTGTTTAAAAAAAAAATACTAAGTAATGATCTGCAAACCATCCTGCACAGAAAGGCTGATATTTCTCATTTTAGCCTGCTGTAACACAAGGTAAAGGTTGTGTAGCAGAGCCCAGGCATCTAGATGGGCAACAGCCTCTCATGCCATCCCGAGAGCAACCTTCCTATCAGCTTTCTTGATGGCTCTGGTGGATGAATAGCATCAGCAGCAGATGAGGTGATGGTGAAGTTCTCCAGTCCAGGGATGGAATCCCAGAGCTTCTGCTGAGTGCACGTGGGCAGGGCACCTGTGCAGGGCACTGCCTGTGCTGAGCCCACCTAGCTGCTCCCTCTGCATCTACTGAGGGAGGCTGGCATGGCCTTGCTCTTCAGATCAGCTGGCATGGTGCAGACTTCCCTTTCTCCACTTTTGTGAAGAAGTTGCATCAGGTTGGTATGGAAATTCCTGGAAGGCAGGCATCTGAGGAGGTGCCTGGAATTCCAACACTCACTCCACCCACACAGGCTGCTGGGGAAGTCAGATACGACCTGGTGGGAGAAGTGAACTTCATTCTTGTCCCCTCATTCTTCCCCATGAACACCTTCTGTCAGCTGGGAGGTGTTGTGGGGAGTGATCAGGGTTTGCCTTGGTGTCTGAAGAGCAGATAATTTAATCATGGGCAGTGCTCACTGCTTCATGGCTTTTCATTAGTTTTGTGTATTTGTTTTTCAAGTACTTTGCAGCTTACTGGAACAAATGAAAGCTTTAACCCACACACCTTTTACAATCTTTGTTGTTCTAAACATAAATCCCTATGTTTTCTATATCTTCCATCAGTTTAGGTGCCTTTTTTTTTTTTACACGGAATTTGTATTCCTTTAGCATAGGGTCTATTCTGCCACATTCAGTTTTCAGGGGTTTATTATATGCTTTTCAGCAGTAGTTGTTTTATCAGCACTTCCTGCAGCATTTGTTACACATCACGACAGCAGCGATTTTATTGCATTTAGAAGAATACTATTTTATGTATGGAAAAGCAGTAATTGCTTACCTCTTTGCCAAATACATTCTACTGTGAAAAATCTGTAGCCTTGTGCTATACAGTATCAAATGGTGGTATTTCTTGTTTACATTTTCTACAGTTAATGGTTTTGAAAAAGAAGCAATGAAAATAGTTTATTGCCCATTTCATAATTACATTTCCATTTGTAGGGATTTGGAAGTCTGCTCTTGAATGAATGCTGAGTCCACACATAGACTGAAGTTTCAGACTTAATTTTTGCTTTTCATATGCCTGATGAGACACACATACAATTTTGTGCTTGTCAGAAAAAGCAAAATTAACCTGTGATGTTAGTTGTACTTGAAATATTTGTAGAAAGTTGTTGGAAATAAGGTCTGTGAGGTGTCCTGCAGAAAGCTGAGTTGGTTGTATTTGGTACATTTATCACAAGGAGGAACAACACATAACATTCTATGTGGCTTCTAATAAATGTTTGGTGTTAAAGCTATTAATCCTTTTTGTGCCTCAAAAACTGAATGTTTGTGTCAGAAGAGATTGGCCGCAGGCCTCCCTCATAACTGAGGTAGTGAGCAGTGGGCAGGACTCTTACTCTGAATACATCACTTTACATTTCATCCCAGTTCTGTAACTCCTAAAAATAACTTTTATTGCTGCCTAATTTTCATTAACAAAAAAATAAGGCTTTGCTTCCTGAGTTCTTTCTGTGCTACTCAGAAGACAGATCCCCTTGTCCACAGTGCAACCACTCCCATGAGCCAGACAAGTGAAGTCAGTATCAGCCAAAGGAACACTTTCATACCACTTGTTGGAAGCCTCAAAGGTCATTTAATTACCTGTTTTATATGTGAGGTAGCTGTCTGCCTCTTAGTTGTGCCTTAAGTTGTGCCTTAAATTGCTAACAGAAATAGTAACAGGTTTCTTGTGCTTTGCCAATAGTCATGGCATCACAGCTATCTTTGTGCTTTTCAGTTTGTATGAGATTTTTCTGTGATGCTGAGAAATTAGCATTTTTGTTGACAAGGGGCATGCATTTACTTTCTCACAGTATTCTTGGGTTTTCATACCTGGTTTTACAATGATTTTAAACAAGAAAACAAATTACTCCCACAGATCCAAAGACCAGTATAATTCCCTTGTTACAGCTTTATGGAATACACCCAGCAATTCATAGTTACAAATTTAAGAGAAACTGTGTGTTGAACACTGGTATTAGAGTGAAATGGAGAAGCAGCCTTTCTTGCTCCTAGGTGGCCAGCAGGTCCTGTGCTGCTGCTGAGGGCAGGGTCTCTCCTGCAAGGTAAAGGAGCTGCATGTGAGTGTTAGCAGGGCTGCATATTTTACACCCTTCTCTCATTTTGGTGACAGTTTAAAAAGGGAAGTGTATAAACTCTGATTGTAACAGTAGCAACCCCCAAAATGAAATACTGTGTGGAAGTGAAACTGATGTATCATTTTCATTAGTTTTAGTATGCTCAGGCAGAATTTGTGGGATTAATTTTGAAAGCTTAATCCAGATGGAAAAGGTTAAATTCAATGTTGAGTGAATTTGGTTCCAATTCATTTGTTGCCCTTGATTGTTCTTTTTCTTGAAAGAATTAGAAATTAAGCAGAGAATTGTGCATACTATCCTTGTTCGCTGCGTCGTCTAACTACATGAACCCGTGTTAAAGGCAACAGCTCAGTTACCTCCTGCAATTAGTAAACAAATGGACCTCGTTGCCCTGCCAGCTCTTGAGTCCTATGGCCTGAGTATTCGTTGCTACGACTAATTACGTATTTTTTTCCATTTTCCCCAGGATTTATCTGGATCCATTGACGACTTACCGACTGGAACTGAAGCAACCCTGAGCTCGGCCGTCAGCGCCTCAGGCTCTACAAGCAGCCAAGGGGAGCAGAGCAACCCTGCACAGTCTCCATTCTCCCCTCATGCTTCTCCACATCTCTCTGGCATCCCTGGGGGCCCATCGCCTTCCCCCGTAGGCTCTCCCGTTGGAAGCAACCAGTCGAGATCTGGTCCCATTTCTCCAGCGAGTATTCCAGGTAAGTTTGTTCCAACAAACTAAATTAAACTGATCGATGGGTTTTTAAAATAAATAATTACTCTTCTATTCCAAATTAATTTATCTTTTGAGAACCTACATCTTCATTATCTTTTTCTGCAAAAAGGTGCATACTTAAAGTAGAGATAAGTGCAATCTAAACTTCAGCTGCCAAGCCCTCAGAGTGCTCAAAATTCTGAATTTGACTCTATGTATGTGTTCAATTCTTTATCATCAAGCAGTGATGTAATTGGCAGTATTTTCATATTTGTTTAGTGTTTCATCTGTCTGTCACATCTTTCTTGCTATTATTAACAGGATCCTTTTTTTGTTGTTTTATTGTGTATTTTTGTTGGGTTTGGCTAATGGACTTGTATGGTGGTTACAGGCCTACAGGATGAGACGAGATTTTCCAACCCTACATTTTGCTGATGTAATTTTGGACATGAGTACGGAATATTCTATGAGATATTTCTTCATATTTGCAGAGGTCAACAAGTTACTAGGTATCCAGCCTCACCACTAACAACTTAAAAGCCAGTGGCGTGCTTACAACTTGCTCTCTTATGTCACATAGAGTATGACACACAGTCATTCATGTACAGTCAGAAATCTCTGGAAATCTGTTAAGATACCCAGAAGACAAAAAAGGCATGTGTTCATTCCATTTCTTACCTTGTCCCCACCTATCTGGCATGTTGCTTGCAGGGGGTCAGGCAGCAATGTATACTTGGTATTGCAGATTGGATTATTCTCTTTGTGATGCTCAAGTTTTTGATTACTTTTTGACATTTTGAACATGAGGGGAATTGCTAAGAGTAGGAGAATGCTGACATTACCCCAGGGATTAACATCAGTTGCTGACAAACCCACAAAACAAAAATCAACAAGGAGCTCGGTTAAAAGAAGCAAAAGCAGTGATACCTTTTAATTACATGTGCTGTAAACAAAATGCAAGTTGAAATTCAGTGAGTAGCATGTGTTTCTGTATTTAATACAAAGGTATCTGTGTAAAATGTAAATGCCTGTTGTTATACAGAGGTTAAACTAGATCAGCAAAGTGGATGAAGCTCAGTCACACAGGAATGTTGCATACTGTGTGTGGCCAGAGAGTGTAGAGCCCCGATTCTGTGTGCACACCCTGCAGTTATTTCTCCCCTCTCCAGTCACTCTGACCAGCTCAGGTGGGGCAGGAATAGTGGGTGCAGCTGTAGGAGCAGTACAGCAACTTCCTATTTGCTGCTGATTTCCCAGTATGTGGTGCAGAAGCCTGTTCCTATTGTTGAGTGACCTACCCTGGAAAGGTAACCTTTTCCCATGGTCAGATTTAAGCAGGTAAATGGGTTGGCATTTTAGCAGCCTGATTGATGAATAGGGAAAGAATGTTGTGACTTTTTAAATAGCTTTATTGTAGCAATGCTAGATAAGGATAAGAACAGGACAGTAGGGGAAAGTAAAAGTTTTGTGAAAGCAATTGATCCCTGTGGGGTAAAAGCAGAAGGGGTGTGGACACAAAAGTCAGTCAGACTCACTTCACTTCAGCTGAGCCCAAAAGCTCATTTTTGTGACCAGCCTAGTGAAAAGTATTGTCCCTTCATACAGACCATGCCACCATTTTGCATGGTAGCTTTCTGGTCTTCTGCAGTAACACAAAAGCAACTCTTCCTAGGGAAAGATTTTTATGAATGGTGCTAAATCAAAATTGCTGCTGCTGTTTCCCAGCATGGGCAGGCTCCTGGCCTCTGCAGCTCTTTGGCTAAAGGTGAACTCCCAGGCGTGAGCTAATGCAGCGCTCTCTGAAGGGCATCTGGGCAGCTGCAGTAGTGCTGCTGCTGCTGCGTTTCTCAAGCTACAGAATGACACGAGCAAGGCTTCTGTTTAAAACCAGCCCCGCGACTGGTGGGATGCCACCGGGTGCTGGGGCTTTCAAGCCGTATGAATTAGACTGTGTGTTCACCTCAGTGTATTCCCGGCATTGTGCTTCATCATGAGGACTTGGGTAGCTTTTTTCATCAGCTGTGTTCATGAGCCCGAATGACAAAGTAACACGGAGCTCGTTTGCATTTCTGTGGATGCTTGCAGCATTCAGGTTGCGGGCGTTTTTAACCATGGATTGTGTAGCACAGCATCTCGCCTTTAATAATTCTGTTTGCTGCTATTTTCCTCTCCGTTCTCACCCTACCCTTGTTTGTTCTGACCTCATTCCTCTCCTATTACCTCCTGCGATGTTGTGCCACAGCTTCTCCGTGTGACATAGATTGGCTCTTTCAATCATTCTCTCTCCAGCAAGTCATTGTAAAATGAGCAGCTGTTGTGTTGCTGATAGCTATGGCTAGGGAAAGCCAAAATGTTGCAGGGGGTTATTGGTGGGAAGGCCGTTAAAATAAAGGTGTTGCTTTCCCAGGGTTTTACTGGAAGAGAAGCATCCTTTTTCCCGATGCCTCCTTCCTTGCAACAAAATTGAAGACCTAATTTAACATCAAAAGGGCAGACAAACAAACAGCCCCCTATTAAACCTCCCGAATGGCTGATTCTCTTTGCCTGCCTGCTTAAGCTGTCCCCCCACACCTCCGCAAGCCTCCCGCCCCACGTCGCTTGCTGCCACACACCGCCAGTGTCACGGGAACGGACTGGCACGGGCAGCGCTGACATTGGCACAGCCCTCGCTCAGTGGGCACTTCCTTCCTGTGCTCTCTGAAATACTGGAGGATATTTTGTGTGGTAAGCAGCACACACGTACAGCCTTTGTTTCCATTCACGTTACTGGAATGGGCCAGGGAGATTAACCCCTATGAGCAGAAAAAGCAACTTTGACAGGTTCTGTTGTGGTTTTCTCTCAAAATGGTAATGCTTCTTCAGATGCACGTTCATTATAGGACTGAAATCTTACTCTTTGCTGGTTTATGGTGATTTGAAGCAGCATTCTGATTTCCTGTAAAGTAGATCAGTATTCAACTTTGCCAGAAATCCTGATCTCTTTATTTTGTAGCCATCTTCATAATTAGGATGTGTGTTCTTCCGAAGAATGAGATGTGATGCCCTGCACTGCTTTGGGTCTTGAACTGTGCCTGATTCAACCCTAAACCATTAGTGGAAGCTGACGCAGCACATCATCAAAATGCACTGCTGTTGCCAGAAGATTTAGTGCCTGTTAATTTAACTTTTCTCTCTCTTTTTTTTTTTCTCTTTCCTGCTTCAACCATTCCAGTTTACTAACAAAGCAAAAATGTAAATAAGCTGAACTCCCCTTTCTCCCCTCCCCCATCCCCAAATTTGATCTCACTGGCCAAAGGCTTTTGTCAGCTCTTTCTCCCTTGCGGTGTAAGCAGCAAATTTTTTTAATATTAAGGTATTCTGTGGAAGATTGCTGATAGGCCAGGAATCCCTTAACCCATGATGGACAAGCAGATTTTTTATGAGTTGAGTATTATTTTTAAACCTCTGCTGCAACTTTTATCTGTATAGAAGAGTATGCAGTACTAATAATGAGTCACAAATGCTAACTTCAGAAATACATAAAAATATTGTAATCATATCGATCAATAGTTTGACTTGTGGTTTTAATAGATGTTACATGTACTTCCTGATCAAACAATCTTATTTTTACTCTGTTCTTCTCACAATTGTATTGATGTCTTATTTCACCAAGGAGCTTGGATACAGCTGGAGTTAGAATTTTCAGGGACAAGTCCACATGTGAAAGCTCTCACTTAGAAATGTTATTTAATTTATGCTAACCATTGGCCAGCACCCTCCTCTGATTAAAAATAGGCCATAATTTTAATTCTGGTAATTGTATGAATCAATGGAAGTGTTCCATTCAAGTGATCAGCTCTACTCTCTGCAGACCTGAAAATCTTCCTCTCCTGTATGATTCAGCTAGCTGGCTTGAAATCCAGGACCCTTCAGAATTATGCTTAGCACTACAGGCAAAAAAAAAAAAGTTTTAATGCAAAAATCTGAATAGGAATGATGCTTTCTCTCATGCCTTATAAAAGGAGAAGTCTAGGAGTTGAACTGTATCCAGAAGTGCCTGCAGTAAGACAAGCCAATCAGACAGATACTGTTTTAAACAAGAATTGGGAAATATATTTTGCTTGGGACTGAGATATTCCATGTACCTACCCCATAGGCTACCATTACTGATATGTTACTTGGCATGGATTCTTTTTGAGAGGGAGAGAAGACTACCATGTGAAAGTGAATTTGTAATCCTGTATTTTTTTGTTGAATTTTTATATATGCACTAAAATAATTTCAGAAGAAGAAAGAGAATTATATCCGTGTAAAAAGGATATGATCCCCCTGTCTAGAAAGATTATTTTAACACATCTATCAATATTTCCCCCTTGGCTTCTCCGGAGGCAAAAATCTTGCAACAGCTTGTTGCAAGGAAGATGCATGCTGTTCATTGGCATCCGGACCAGAAAAAAACAAAACACAAAATGCCATTGACGTGGCTGTGTTCTCAGTCAGAGCTAGTGCACAAACATCTATTCGCAGTTTTGCAAATCTAGAATGCTTGCAAATGAAATGGGCAAATGTCTCACATAGCAGCGTTTTTAAACGCTCGCTTTTGAAGGGTTTGAACAACTTTTAGAGTTTTTCTGTGTTTGCATGAGAGGAAAAATAAGCAAATTTTAAGGTGCTCTATCTTGAGGCATTGCTTCTGGCATATGGAGCATCTGACCAGTGATACCTATCAGAATTCAGCCCAGGTCACAAGCGATGAAGAGTCTGTTATCTTGAGGCTTCATGAAATAACTAAAAACATTTCAATCTAGTTTCTTGAGAAGAGCCTTTGCTACAAAAGGCACTAGCAAAACTGCTATCATGCTCACAGTCTGGCCAGAGAGATCAGGGAGGTGTCCTTCTCTGCAGAGGTGGTCTTCCCAGAACAGGTGCAGGAGATGAAATGAGACAGAGACACGCTGTTCGAGTTCCTCCTGTTAGGCTTTCCTGATGACAGAGGGTTTCATATTCCAGCACTGTCAACCTGCTGTTTTTCATCAGCTGTAAGTTAAGCGTCAGATAAAAAAAAAAATTACCATCAAAACCAGCATGCCCTGAGTGGTTATTTTTTAGAGGTAATTTGGGGGTTTTAGTTTGTGTTTTCAGATGCTTAATACCTGTTTTATTGATGTATTTATTTCAGTGTTTCATTGCTGTATAAGGCAGTGACGAACATTTCAGCCCCCTGGACTGCACATCTGCAGGGGGTCTGCACTGTGGGGCATCCAGCACCCTACAAAGTCTTCATGTAATTCTGCCTCAGTCGGGCAGATCAGTAGCACTCACATCCCCGTAGCTCTGCTCTTCCCCAGGCCCGCATGGCCAGCAGGGCCGGGCAGCCGCTGCTGCTCACAGCGCCGCGGCACGCGTCGGGCAGGTCGCTGCTTGTAGCAACCCGAGTTGCTGATAGCCTTGCACTGGTACAAAGCCACCCAGAGTAGGACGGCTGTTGAAACCCAGTTAAAAATCTTTGCATAATTATGCATGTGCTCTGGCTCACGTAACAAAATTCAAATGTACTTAACCGCAGCCACCAAGATTTGACAGGTATGTTTTAGCTTCAGATGTATACGTTAAGGCCATCGTTGGACAATTATTGTTTACATTTGATCATTAACTGGTGCCTTTCTTACTAACTTTTTTTGCTCAACCCACTTATGTTTTTGTCAGGAAATCTAATACAGTCTATATTTGGTTTTGAATGTTTGGGGTATTTTATTCTGCCTCTATTTGGCTACACAAACACAGATTCTCTTTCCTTCTTTGTGTTGCCAAACAGGGCATTAATTTGCGTATTATCATAAATTAAAAGGTTGTCTTTCACTCCCTCGTCCTTTGCAATACTAAGCAGTGATTGATGAGCAAATGGGAAAAGTCTCTCACGTTTCCATCAGCATGTTTTTGTTGCTGATGACAGATGGTTGTTACAGCTAGATAAAAGAGCATAAATGTCCTACGTGGTTTGGTTTCTGTGATGGGATAGGCTGTTTCAGATTTTCAGTGGACTGTGTATCACTGCCATTAGAGATATTTAAAGCGGCCTCCATGCTTCATAGTTAGTGTCAGACTTGACTAGACGGATACGTGGTGTGTCCCTCCTGAGAAGGAAGAACCCGACCCATTGCAATGATGGCTTGAATTAATTCTGTGCCAGCTAGAAAATAGTCATTTAGCCTCAAAACAAGAATGTTTTCTCTACCTCCAGATACTGGGGGTTTTTTTTAAGTTGATGAAAACCAAGATACTCTCTCTCCTCCTTAGGGACAGAATTCAGGCAGGTTTGAGCTGTGGCTTGAAAGATTCAAACAGCCCTTTGACAGTGTCGCTCTGTTGGTAGATACGGAAGTCAGACTGCAAAGCAGGTTTTTAGAAAGCAAACAAAAAAGAACAACTCACTCCAGTGGAGAGCTTTTCTGTTTGTTCCCCACCTCCAGACAATGGTGGACTCAAATTATTGTGATGTGTTGATTGATTACAGCCGTTAAGTTTCTTAGTAATCAGTTTAATCAGTTATTCTCAATTCAGGCTTGCACCTTTGATTTCTCTTCCACAACAGGGTGATGTGGGTTGTCGTTGACTAATGAAGAACAGAATTGGTTTCGGCGTGAGACAAACGGAATGCCGACACCAATCCCAAAATGCATTAATCTTTAATAATCCACATCTGCATGTTTATAAATGATATAACCAGGGGTTGCTAACGTAGATACTCCCGCTTCCAAACAGGAGCTGACATAGAAGTTGGCGTTTGCAAACTGCCTGAGAGGCACATGGCCGTGCATGGCATGTGTGACCTTGCAGAGGGAGCTCACTAGATGAAAGTTCTCAGTTGATTAAAAATACATGAAGAATTGCTTCGCTTCTGCACCAGTCTTTTGAGCTTATCGTTGTCGGGCAAGATGAAATATGGCATGATAGATCTTGTCTTCAGGAAGATCAGACCCACCAAATGGTTTTTGGAAGTGGGTGTTTGCCTCAAGGTGCTTTTATCCTTTATGCATTCAACCTGCCCTTTTCTCCCCCATCCCTGAGAATCTTTGAGACCAGGGCTGCATAACAGACAATACAGTCAGTAAAAACCCCTAGATTATCTAAGAGTTTGTTCCTGTTGAGAGTAGCACTAATGAAAGGACATATGTTTTGCAGCTAAAATGCCTGATAATCACAAGCAATGGACTAGTATGAAAAGTGGCAGACAGAACTAGCGAAATAGTTCATTGCAATATATCAGCACTGTTCCAGTTTCTGCCTGCTTGCCTGAACTTGAGAGAGTCGAGAGGAGTGAAACTCCATCGCTGCTGATCTTTTGAGTTAATGCTGTCTGATGATGAATATTTATTCTGAGCAATTCTTACATGTAGCTGGATCAAGGGAGAAGAAATATGGATGAGAAACAGCAATTTCAGTTCACATTCACCCTTTCTTTGAAAACTTGCGTATTTTCACACTGCAAATATTATAAATGAAAGTTGATATATGGTTTTGTTAGAATTCAGCTATGTTAAAATAGGATTTAAGGTTTTTATTAGGTGGAAAATACTAGAAGTATATGTCTGCTACATTTGTTGTGCTTCTTGGGGTCTTAGAATCAGTAGACACAATGAGGAACAGCTTAGAGAAAAGCTTTCCTCGTAGTTATAAATGCAGTCTAGAGAATGAGCACTGATAATGAAAAATTCTTCCTTTTGGAACTTGGGATTAACTCCCTGAATGCAATTCTGAAATTTTAACTTTCAGGTGTGTGGCAGGGCAGCTTTCACCTCTGAAATGAAGAAATGAGCCAATATAAGGAAGAAATACTACCTTGTCCTTTGTTAGGCGCTTTTAGATATTTAGTACTTTCATCAATTACAATTTAATATTCTGGTTAATTGACACTATATAAAGAAACAGAGAATGTTTTCTATAGCTGAAGTAGATGCTTTTTTGCATTGACAAACATGTAATGTCGTGTCCCGAGTAATTACAAATGACTAAATCCATGCAACCCGTTGCAATCTTCTATTTCAGTCTAAATGCAAGCAAAACTGTCGTTTCTATGAAAGGCTTAGAAGGACATAGTAAAAAAATACGGTATGATTACAGGGTTTGGATCGTTCTCTAAAGAACAAGGACAAGGTTTTTTTCAACCGTTTGCACAAATTGAAGAAAATATAATTTACTAAATCTAACAGCAGTTCCGAGGCCCCGTAGAGGTGTGAGAGAAAGCGCTGGGCAAGCTGCAGCCTCAGCCTCTCCCAGCCCCTCCCAGCCCTTCTCATCCCAGTTCATGCCCTCGCTTTGGAGGGACACGGTGTCACAGAGCCCAAAACATGTGGAGGGGCAATTAAATGAGACTTGGGGTGGGGGGAACCCCTAAGTCAGTGGCTGAGCTTTGAAGAGGTCTGTCTAGTGCAGAGCAGCAAGTGAGCGGGGAAGAAAGGAGCAAGCGCCTCATCTAATCTTTCTCCTGGGGACCCAGGTGGACAAATTGGCAACCCTGTTCACAGCCCTCCCCCCCTCTCCTTTGTAGCGTAAGAACTGCTAATCGGATCCATGCTGCTGCAACTGTGGTTAGTTATTAACAGAATAAAAGCAGATTTCTTCAAAAGAACGGGTTGGGGAAAACGGCTATACAAAATTGCAAGGTTGTTAGAATCTTAAATGCACAGCAGTCAGTTTTTCCCTATTCTGAATTAGGCGATGAATACGGCCTTTCATCTGTCACTGTGCCCGGTTCTTCTCAAGGCAGCCAAACATTAAGCTTCTCAAAAAAAGAAATGTTTGAAAGAGGAAAAAATATTGGGGAGCAAGAAGAAGAAGAAAACGAGAAATCAGGTTTTGTTTTTATTAATTTGGCCTGGTGAGAGAAATATGAGCTTGTCTGCTCTGTTCAGTTCCTGCATGCCAGCTGCTGTGAGCCACCATTTCTGAACGTGGAGATTAGAAGAGATTTAACTGGTTGCTATCCTGAGCTGTGCTGTTCTGGATCTGCCTCCAGCCAAAATACCTTGGGCTGGGAACTCTCTCGAGCTTAATGGAATTAATGCATTAAATGAATGAGGAGTATGGCAGAAGTGAAAGCAGAAATAATTTGATCTCCCAAAATGAAACTTCTCATAACTGTGAAGTCAAATTGCAGGTCCTGGGGTGTGTCTTACTGAGGACAGAGAAGAAGTGATCCCTAGATTTAGATCAGCTTATGCCTTTGCTTATATAAATAAATAAATTGTGCATCCTTAATTTTGAGATGCTCTAGTGCCTTCCTGGTTTGCAGCAGGATTGAAAATTTGTTGGCGAGGAATAGCCCTCGGGCAGACAGGTGATTGCTGTGGCCTACTGGAAATCCATTCATTATTCGGCTGTGTCACAGCCTTTTGCAGATTTCCATTGACAGCTTGTTCGGGCTCGGTGCCAGCATCTCTGGAAAAAATGCTGTGGTGCCTCTACATCCGTCCAGCGCGGAGATGACTTCTGGATGGGGTGTGAATGAAACTGACCAGCTTGCAGTGCCTGCTGCTGCTCTCCACAGCTCCCCCTAGCCAACCCTCCCCCCCAGCCCAAGCAAAGTGAGCAAGTGAGCCTTTATTGCCAGGGGGGCAATATATTTGGTTTTCTGCCCCTTGCTACTCAGCCTCTCAGCCTGTTGTCAGTTAGGCAGTACTAGGAATTGTTTCACATAATACTCATGATTATTGGTTAAAAGTCTTCATACCTTATTCAGAGGTTATACAACCTGGGAATAAAACTTGGATGTCTAATTTGGCAGACCCCGGTTCCAGCTACTTAATTCCTTTTTTTTTTTTTTTTTTAAGTCCATAATATAATGAATTATTCTGTAGTGAGGGTGACATTTGAATGGTGTTCCATAAGTAATACCTTGGGACTACATGCTGAATAATTAGGATGAAACAAAATATTGAATAGCCACCTCATCCTGTCAGTGTCAACTTTGCTTTGAATTAAATGTTATATCATGTCAAACAAGTAGCTTCTGGTAATTAAATTAAGATGTTTATACTATTGCTTGTGTGTGGAAAAAAGTCAGAGCTATGGTTCTGCAGGCCGCCTTAACTCAATGCTGCACTTTTTAATGGAGATTTGAGAACAATTTAGCACTTAAATTACAGTGACATCTCTGGAACTGGCTCACAACCCAGTCCTTGATATGGTATTACATTATACAAATATGAAAAAGGAGATGGAATGTAACTTTCAAGGATTAGTAGACTGAGAATTTTATACTTTAATGAGAAGTGGGTTTTTACCTTCTGTTGCTTTTACATGGATTGTGAGTGATACTTGTGTAGGTTGGGGTATCTTGTGTCTTTGGACCACGATGCATTTTTTTTAAGAAGTAATACAGATAACTCAATAATAATCTCCATCACTTTTAATATGGAGCATCCAAAATAAGTCTGGCTTAAGTTGTTAACCTTCATGTTTACAGATGCTTTCCATTGCTGCAGCTAAAGTGATCCTCACCTTCAGCAAGCCACACAGCCAGCCACTGAAAGCACCCCAGTACGGGAGGGCTCTGGGCTTGTTCCCAAGCTCCCAGGTCAGAGAGGTGGAAATTGCCTCGTTGAGTAGGTAGCAGTGGGTGACCAGTGTTGCTGTTGCTAGCGAGGGGTTATGGGCTGCAGTGTGGTGCTGAGCAGAGCCAGAAGGGCTGGTTGGGGCATGCTGGTCTCTGCATATCCCCCCCCGAGTGGTTCAGCAGGGTAAGGGCTGCTGCATCTGAAAGAGTCCTTTTGTCACTGGCCTTTTGTAGCATCTGTGCTCAAGTTACTGTACAGAAATGAGGAAGGTTTCAGTATTTTGCACATCTTAATCTGGGGGGACATGCAGATGACTCTGGCTTTTTACTCAGATGAGTAAGCCCTTTAAAAAAAAATGCTGTAGATACAACAGGAAGCTTAGCTATTACACATAAATTATGGAATAAAAAAATCTTTATTTATAAGGGGTCACAGGCTTTATAAGATGAAAGAGGTAACAGAAACCACATGACCAGTTTCTCTTTATGCTACTCATAGAAAATTTTCTTTCCTTTGTGGTCATTTGCACCTCACTTTCAATTTCCTGAAAAGCTCATTTAAAACAATCCCATATAGAAGCCTATTTATCATCTTTCATTTCTGATGTAGGGATCCGAGACCTAGAATGTCCCTTCCGGTCTGTGAGCCTTTACTGTCACATTGACTGTATGATATAATCCCATTATTTTATCAGATTTCATCTTAATCACTAGTTTCCTGGACCTCATTATTCCTAAAAGGAAGTTGTTTCAAATTCCAGTAATGGCTTGATTATCATCTTAAACCTAGTGCTCCTTTTCTTCCCTGATATTTAGCTACAAACTTATTTTTAAAAAGAAGTCACAAAATCACATCTTTATTTTTTGCTATGCTTGCTCTTTAAGCCTCCTTTCAAATCATGCTGGTGGCTGTTCTTGGTTTCCATTCCAGTTAGCATTAGGTTTTCTGTTTGGTTTGGGTTTTTTTCCTGTGTGAAGGCTCACCAGTGACACATCAGCAGTGGCATTATGTTTCCTTACCTCTACTGGAAACAATTCTCCTAATTCATCCTAATAATAAATTTGTCTGATTCAGGGTGACATCAGATGGTTACCTATAATTATCTGTAGGTCAACAAATACAGTCAGATTGTCCTTCCTTTTTTTCTCCTGTTTCTTATTGATAAATCTACAGCTCTTCAGTTAGAAAAGGCCCATTTCTGGTCTGTGAGCATTTTTGTTGCTCCAGCCCTAAAGGTGTTCCAGCTTCTTAGACTGTGTTTGGATCAAGATTCTCTACTTTGTAATCAGCCAATGTCATTAATCCAGTCCTAGCTTTAAGTTCCTAAATTGGATGGAGAATTGTCCAAAAGACAACCCATGAGATCTTTTAACTGCTGCCTTTCCTTTAACCTAATGTTCCTCTTTCAACACAGGCTGTGATCAGGCCCCCACCCTCCTGTTTCCCAGTTCTTCACACATCTTAAATTCCTGTTCTGATGTTCCTCCTTCCCTTAACTAGTGATTTCCCAGGGAACCTGTTAACAGTGAAGTTCTTTCTTGTTTTCAATTGTTCAGGCACAATTCTGCAAGGTATTGTCCAACTGGTACAGGTTACCACTGCTGAGCATCCTCCAGTGTCATTACAGTGATGGGAGCAGAGAGCCCTCAGCATGTTTCAAAACGTTACTCATTTGGGCCATAATTCACTGTAAGAACTCCTCCTCGGCAGGGTATCAAAGGTCTGGTCTTTCTTGCCATGTTGGCTCAAAGGAATTTACTTTTTACACTTTAATTTCAGATTTCATGGCTGTAGTCATAATGCAGTCACCATGTAGTACTTTTCTCAAGCCATCTTTTCCAAAGGTGTCACACAGGCAAAGATTTTCAAAGTCTTGTGCAAAATGTTTAAAAACATTTGTAACATAATTAAAAAAAAAAAAAAAAAGAGTAGGGAATGGGCTTAGAACTGTGCTATTAACCATTTTTAAATTCTCACCTCTTCAACTGACTTTACTCTTTCTAAAAAATAAAAAGGCAAACAGTATTAGGTAGGCTGCTGGGTTTGGTAGTTTTAACAACTAATTTTACAAGAGAGCTATATAAATTTGAATACCATTTATATCCTCTGTTAAATATAGGTGAAGGAACTATTGTGGCAGTATCTATCCATTTACCATGCATTATTGTATTTGCTGTGATTTTGCATAATGAAAACACTGTGAAACATCAGCAGTATTCACTTTGTGTAAGTAAAGGCAGGTGGAATATTTCACCAATGTGGCAACAATACCATACAAAACATGGGGAAAGATCATCCGTGTTTAAACTTCCATCTGTGTATCGTGGGGTTAGAGGAGGTAGTAGCCTTGTCAGTGAAAAAAAATATTCTGCAGGGTTTGTTTTTTTCTCTCGTAAATAGCTGTAGAATTTATGTTTAAAAAGAAAAGAGGCTGTTTCTATTTTGTAAAAGTTTTCCTTCCCTAATAAAAAAAAAAGCTGTTCATGTATTATTTAAAGTGTCTTCCAAGAATCCCAACTACAATACTGGTTGAAAGACAGAAGGATTAATACCATTTAAGGGAAAGCAATGGAAAATCTTTAAGGTCATTTCTTTTCATGACAAAGAAACTTTAAAAGTGTGGCAGACAGGATCTTCAAAGGTTTTTTAAGTCTTGTCATCAGCTCCCAATCAATAGGAGTTAGATACCCAAATTAAGAGTTCATTTCAAGTCTTCAAAGGTATCTGGGTGCTTTACCTCCTTTTACCTTCAGATCACTTCTGAGGATAAAATGGGAATTCGACTGAAAACATATTGGTGCCATACTTTCACGTCCAGCACCTGGGTGACTTGTAGCACCCGTTGATAATTCGCCTAATGGACACTTCTCCTGCAAGCTCATTACTTGTTAGAATATTCAAAGAGTTGGTCTGGCTACAAAATTGTTTTCTTTCGTGAAACAAAAAATTTCCTTTAAAGTTTTAAAATTAATATAGAAAAGAAGAATACTTAAATAATGAAATAGTGTTAATGTTTGCCAAGGATGTTAATTTCAGTGCAGGTTATTTCAGTACAATTTTCAGAATTTGCAAAGCTCCCGAGTCACTATTCCCCAGGGATGCAGATGGAAAGTATTTCTTTGTAACATCATACACACGCTTGTTCTAGGCTTTGACTTTCCTGGTCCATGCTTACACATCTGTCTGTGTAAGGTAAGACTTCTGCCAGATAACTGAAGTTATTATCAATGTAAAAAATGAAAGACCATGTTATAAATTTATTCAAAACATATTGCCTATCATAGATCTTCCATCCACTATTAATGTCTGTCAAGGTTTGCCGAGTCTTCACCTAAAGGGAGATCGTGGCACAGTCAGGAACTACCCCTGCCTTTATTATATTTAAAAAGAAAAACAAAATATAAAGCAATCTTAGATGATTCAGATTTACTTGAAGTATTATGTCTGATAGTGGTGCCTCCGGCATACACAGTGGAAGTGGCATTGCCCCGTGTTAACATGGAATTGCTGTTTGTTTACAGTCTTGAGTCACTGAATCCTTCCTGTCAAGCAGAAAGCATTCATTATAATGCAGGCACTTACTGTCTCCACAGCCTGCTCTTGAGTGACATCAAAACATAAGCCGGAATATTATTGTCATATGCCTTAGAGTTCGTGCATGGGCCGTGGATCCCAAAGCCTCGGGGGCTGAGTGGCATGTTTGGTCTTTTGGAGGAGCAATTCTGCCTCCAGTCCAGCATTTGCATCTCTGAGACAGTTGTCACAGCTGCTCCCGGTAATGTTGCCTGTCATGTTTTTAGTGCAAATGCACCTCGTCTGAATAGCGAGGCAGTGCTTACACTCCACATTTTATGGAATTTCTTTTTGTTCTTTATCATCTGGCCATTCTTCAGAGTCGGTGCCCAGAGCCGGTTGCTTTGAGGCTGAGAAGTGGACGGGGCAGAGCAGCCACGTTCACTTTCCTGCATTTACGGCCAACTTGGGGCCCTTCATCTCTCTGAAGAAAGAGCAGCCCCTGCTGCCCCCCATTAGCCGGGCTCCCAGCACCAGGAACCGGCCGCGGCGTTCTTGCTCCCACCGCTGCGGAGGGGCAGCTGCTGAGCAGGAGGAAATGAGTCTCAGCAGGCACAAATCTATTGCTTGATTTTTTTTATTCTTTCCATTTCTTTCAAACGGCAGACAATCCGAGCAGTTTCTGAGGATGAGGGATATAAATCTGGCTGCTGCTATTTATACCGTGCTCGTCACTACGGTGTCTAAATGCTTGGAGCGTGTATTTGCTGCCTAACCCGAGGTGGTCTTCAGGCCACTTGGGCTGTCAACAGCAGGCGTGCCTCAGACCAGCAGCAGAGAGGAGTCCCTGGAGACATCTTGTTCTTACTCTTGGCAGGTTGGCTGTTAGGCCTGAGGCCACTGGGGTGTTGTGCAGCAGGAGGGTGGGTAGCATGGACCTCCCTGCTTGACACAGTGTTGAATGGTGACCCAGAGGAGTGACCTATGTCAGTGCAGTAAGCACCTGCTTCACTTCTCCAGTAACACTGCAAGGGAACATTTCATGTCCCAGGCCTCACAGACAGCACGGTGAGTGCTGTTCTTTGGGTGGGTAGACAGCATTGGATAAACTGTGTGCGTGTCTTTTAAACAAGGCTGCAAAAAATGGGTTTGTCTGTTTTGGCTGGATATTTTAATAAGAAAATATTTTTCCCTTTGCTTTTATTTCAGTAAGATACCCCTTTTCTGTCTGATCTCTTTCAAACATTCTTCACTTTGACTGTGTGCACCTACATCGTGCTCTTTATTCCCGCATTCTACATGGACATTCAAATAATATTAAAGTCACTGATTCATTGAAATACTTTTTAAACTGTTGTTGCTAGTCACTTTTGTATTGACTGAATTTTTCATTGGTAATATTGTTGGCAGCAGTCCATGTCTGCCTGGCTGGAGGCCAGTTTAAGCTCGGCAGGATGAGCCCTATTGTTCAGCAGACTTGGATTTTGTTAAACTCTCTAACAGAAATATGTGTCAGGAGATTTGCAGCTATAAATTGGATCATGTCGGTAGGGTTGGGAACTCAATACAAAATTGAACATTTTGCCATGCCTATTGCTAAATATGTTTATGCATGTTTCCTCCATGGGGTAAAAAAAAAAAAAGACAAAAAAAGACAGAAACAACCTACAACTGAAAAAAGCTAGACCTGTTGATCTCTGTCTACTTTATGCACCTGGTATTTTCTTTGATGTTGAGTGTTTGAAAAAGACAGTGAGGCTTGGTTTAGTTCAATGCAATGTTAAAAGCAAGTCTGTTTTCCCTTTTTCTGTGTGTGTTACAGGCAGTCAGATGCCACCGCAGCCTCCTGGCAGCCAGTCAGAATCCAGCTCCCACCCTGCCTTGAGCCAGTCACCAATGCCACAGGACCGAGGTTTGTTAGGTGTTGGGGCTTTTTTGGTTGGTGCCAAATGCAGCCTTCATTTTAAGCCACACATAAGCAACGTGAAATTTTCTGGAGTTTCTTTTCTTTCCCAGAAAAAACAATGACAGCCCTCATTGTAAAAAGCGGGGGGGGGGGGGGGGGGGGGGGCACGGTGTCCTTCTCTGGGAAAGAGCAAAAGAGCAATTGAATAGCAGGTTTTACCAAAATATAGTTGGAAACGAGGCTTTGTTGAAATACACGGAATGCCCAGAATATAAAGGCACTTTGCTGTAAATACTTGAATAATGTCCTAGAGGATTCCACTTTTCATTTTCTTTCTTGGAATTAAGATGTGTAGAAGTAGTATTGTCCATGAGTACTGCAGTTTTGCTACTGTTCTCAAAATTATTCTCTCTGATGACCTTGGATGGGCACGATAGCTCATCCTCTAGCTAGTTCTAGAATAAAAATTTAAAGAGTCATCAACTGTTTAGGTCATATGCTTCAAAGATTTGGAAATCTTGCAAGGGAGAACCTTCAAGGCAGCAGCACTGTTCTAAAAAAGTGCTGCCTAGCAAGTGCTCACAGAAATAAACAGCATTACTGTTTATAAATTTTAAGCTCTTTTCCTTTCACCTCCTTCTCCCCTAGCTCATGAAAAATAGTTGTCACAGCTTTGTTGTGTGGCCATACATATATATGATCAGCTGCTGTAAACTGGGCATCCTGTCCATGCAGTGGCTAACATGTGCCAGCAACAAGCTTGCAAAACAGACACATGATAACTGTGATAAACATGGAGTTATTTATGGAATGCCCCTCCTAAAATGTCTTGCTACCAGAAATATTCCAAGTAGCACCATATGGGGATACCATAAATACTAGAAGTTTTCTCACAGTAAAACAAGTTGAACTCACAGAATGACAAATTTCTGGGATAGCATCCAGGAGGAACTAAAAGGAGTCACAAAGAAGAGGAGGGAGTCTTATTTTTTGCTATTTTTCTGTGTTGAATGTCCCCTCCTTCAGGAACACTGATTAATGAGCATTCACAGAATTCCACACATAACTAATTTGTTTCATTCCCTTTTCAGTTGATCTTTATTCACAGTTGTTAGTGCAGGGACTTACTTCCCATTTTAAAAAATGCAATATTTGATGAAAGAAGAATAGCCTTAGTACCCAATACAAACATATGATGCTCTGTGGGATAGAATGTCAC
The DNA here is from genome assembly GCA_013401355.1 of Ceyx cyanopectus. Classification (NCBI taxonomy): domain Eukaryota; kingdom Metazoa; phylum Chordata; class Aves; order Coraciiformes; family Alcedinidae; genus Ceyx; species Ceyx cyanopectus. The sequence continues at coordinate 78,563 of VYZU01081989.1, read as the reverse complement.
AAGACAGCAGGAATGGATCATACTGAGGCTTTGAAGGCCCAAGCATCTCAGAAAGACGTGTGCATTTCCTGGCACAACCAGATCTTGTCACAAAATGTTTCACTGCCCAGCTATAATTATTTCTGCATGGTTATTCACCAGGTTTTGGGGAACATGTTAAGCAGGTCTGATAGAGATGGAAGGGTTGAACTTCTTTGTTACTGCTGTAAAACAAACCCAAGGGTCACAGTATGGCCAGGAGAGGCAGAAGAGTATTCAAAAGTAAAACAGAAGACGTCTGCCATAACTGGGAAGTAAATAACAGTGAGAGAAATAAAATTTACAGATTAATTTAGTCTGTTTCCTCCTTTGTGTGAGCGAGGGGAGTGAGAACTGTGTGTATATTCCTTCTTCAAGTATTTGGAAATGTTGCCATTTTTTCGGTCTTAATATGTGAAATCTGGTGTAATATGCATGATCCTGTGACCCAGCTTGTACAAGAAGTTTATTTGTTTCATGCAGCAGATATGAAATTGGTAACTAGCTAGGTCGTATTGATTTTGCAGAACATGCTCCCCAAAGCTTCTCTAAAGTCTGTGCTATAGGCACATAAACATGCATGCATTCCCTTTTGCACCCTGTCATTGATTAGAGGCTCCTTTGAAATGGAAAACATCACCTTTTAAAAAGCCTGTTACTTTAGTTGATGCCTTTGCTTGCTTGAACTGGTTTCTACTGAACTTGAAGGAAGGAAGGAGGGGGAGTGATGGGGACTCAAAGGGAAGGTGCTTGTCATTTACTGATAAAAACCTGAGCAGAAAATCGTTGCTGCTAAGGACACCTGATCCATAGGCATCTGTTACAGTAATTTAAACTTGTGGCTTACTGATACACTTTCTCCCAAAAATGACAAGGGAAAAAAAAAAAGAAAACAAAAAGAAAATGAAAACAAAAACCCCAGGGACCTTCTATAGGATAAGGTAATGTTACTTGTTTTAGCACGCTGTATAACATTAATTGTTTAAAGAGGTAATTAAGTGAACAAAAGACTACTAATTGTTTCTTGAGCAGAACTTTCTGATCTGNTTAAAAAGCCTGTTACTTTAGTTGATGCCTTTGCTTGCTTGAACTGGTTTCTACTGAACTTGAAGGAAGGAAGGAGGGGGAGTGATGGGGACTCAAAGGGAAGGTGCTTGTCATTTACTGATAAAAACCTGAGCAGAAAATCGTTGCTGCTAAGGACACCTGATCCATAGGCATCTGTTACAGTAATTTAAACTTGTGGCTTACTGATACACTTTCTCCCAAAAATGACAAGGGAAAAAAAAAAAGAAAACAAAAAGAAAATGAAAACAAAAACCCCAGGGACCTTCTATAGGATAAGGTAATGTTACTTGTTTTAGCACGCTGTATAACATTTCTTTAATTGTTTAAAGAGGTAATTAAGTGAACAAAAGACTACTAATTGTTTCTTGAGCAGAACTTTCTGATCTGAATAATTGAAAAAAAACTGTTTTTATTGTGAAGTTTGATTGACAAGTGGAGCCTGAGCTCTAGCATTTCTGGATGCTAAACCACTACCCTGAACCATTAAGTTTACACTTACTTATTTGACTATGAAAGTGTTTGGTTATATTTTACCCTACTTTCAGTGGTTACTCAGCACCCAGCTGGGATTTTATGTTTGCCTGCCTAAGACTATACATCCCCTGTCATGCAGTGCAGCATGAAGCAATGAGCAAATTTTTTAAATGTATGTTCTGTGTGTGGAAGGAGGGGAGTGGTAAAGTATGTGCATGTGTACAGTAATAGGAATTTCATGGAGGAGTTTGGTTTTTAATGTTCTTCAGCTTGCTTTTTATATAGCTTATTTAATTCTTTTTGTAACAAAACACTTTTAAAAAAATATTTTGAAATTTTTTCCTGTCCTACTCAAGCTGTAAGCCATTTAGACCCAGGTCATCAGAAATGGAGCATGCTATTCTAGGCAGCCCACTTCTGTTCTCATCCCAGAATCAGTAACTGGCCACTATTGTTTGATGCCCAATCAATAAAACTTTTTCAGTACTTCCAGCACACATTGTCTACCCAGGCAGTAAGAAATTGCATGTACTTTTATGTGCATAACCTATGTCTTGGCTCGCTTGTCTTTGAAGTAAGTCCCACACACCTTAATGGACTGTTGGAGCTGGAGAGCTCTGGAGACAGAAGGAGCAGCCTGTGCAGGACTGGTGTCAGAGGTCTCTTGGAGAAGCAGGAGCGGCGGTGGCTGCTCACCTATATGTGCATTTAACTGCTGCTGAATCCCAGCAATTACCATTTCTTGGGAATACCACATGCAAATGTAGTCATGACTGATAAAGCTGGTTATGGAATCTTGCTATGCTTTTGGTGGCAAGGAGGATGCATGTCGTGCTCTTTGTTTTTGATATAGCTTCTCCAGACTTTTCTTTATTATGATCAAAGGTAGGGTTTTGATTTTTTTTGGTGTTTATTGAAGTCAAAGCTTTTTATACACTTTAGTTACGTTAGCCACCAGAGGTGGGGCAGCGGTGATACCAATGCTGTCATAATCCTTTGGCAAATAATTGGGGTATGCAGTCATTATGTGAGTTCCCTGTATTTCAGCTGTACTTACTTAACCTTCTCTGGGTTTTGGAAGCTGCAATTTGAGGATGTGCTTAGTAGCCAGAACTGCTTGATGAGCTAGAAGTTATTTGTATGGATCAAATAGAAACCCAGTGTAACCAAATTGACCCCCTGCATCAGTTTCCTGAAGAAGCAGCTTGAAAAAGAAGCCTTTTTTTCTTGGCCATTAGCTTATACTCCCACTCTTTTGTAACCTCACAGAGATGTCTGTCTGTGTATATGAATACTCACCTATGCAAACACAAATAGGAGAATGTGTCACAATAATGTTGAAATAAGCATATTTACCCCTGCAGAAATGAATGATTCTTTACCTAATTTTGAAAAAATATAGAACACTTACCTACTTTTAAGTCGTATTTTTTATGCTTATGCAGTTGGATATGTACATGTCAGGTTTCAGTCTTATTTTAAAATAGTGATTTGGGAGCTCCTGAAAACCATTGAATTTAATGGAAACAGTTAATGACTTCACATTATTACTCTAGCAAGCACTCTCATAATGGGGATATTTAAAGAAGCCTTATTTATTAGTGCAAATGTATATGGGTCAGAATTAATTTTTAAAAAA
>VYZU01081989.1:19814-72294 GCA_013401355.1 Ceyx cyanopectus | reverse complement strand
GGAAAATGTAAGGGGTTTTATGTGTTTTGGGTGATATTTTGAGAATTTTGGGGGGTTTTAGGTGGTTTAGGAGGATATTAGGGAATTTGGGGGCTTTTTTAGGTGTATTTGGGATCTATTCAGAGCACTGAGGAGCCGGAGAATAAAATGATTCTTGTCATTAAAATTCTTCTGCTTGCCATGTTAACGATGACACCACTTAAGGTTAAATCAGACTTGGTAATAAGTTTACTTGATGTAGGCAGAAGTGTTTCAGGCTCTTAGAGAAAGATGCTTGAGACATGTACTGAGTGCAAAGCCACAGGTATGTTTGAGTGCCTCTTCTGCACATAACGTTCTCCAAGTGGGTCAGTGCAGAGGAGCTGAACTGCAGGTGGTATGCAGGAACACTGTGCCAGGATGAAGGGAATCTTCAAGCCCAGACGAATGGAGGTAGAAGAATTGTGCCCTCAACAGCCAGAAAAGTGAGTCATGTATGAGGGAAATNATGTGAGTTCCCTGTATTTCAGCTGTACTTACTTAACCTTCTCTGGGTTTTGGAAGCTGCAATTTGAGGATGTGCTTAGTAGCCAGAACTGCTTGATGAGCTAGAAGTTATTTGTATGGATCAAATAGAAACCCAGTGTAACCAAATTGACCCCCTGCATCAGTTTCCTGAAGAAGCAGCTTGAAAAAGAAGCCTTTTTTTCTTGGCCATTAGCTTATACTCCCACTCTTTTGTAACCTCACAGAGATGTCTGTCTGTGTATATGAATACTCACCTATGCAAACACAAATAGGAGAATGTGTCACAATAATGTTGAAATAAGCATATTTACCCCTGCAGAAATGAATGATTCTTTACCTAATTTTGAAAAAATATAGAACACTTACCTACTTTTAAGTCGTATTTTTTATGCTTATGCAGTTGGATATGTACATGTCAGGTTTCAGTCTTATTTTAAAATAGTGATTTGGGAGCTCCTGAAAACCATTGAATTTAATGGAAACAGTTAATGACTTCACATTATTACTCTAGCAAGCACTCTCATAATGGGGATATTTAAAGAAGCCTTATTTATTAGTGCAAATGTATATGGGTCAGAATTAATTTTTAAAAAAATCTTTAATTGTTTTCCCCTTATAATTTTCACAGCGGTACGTAGTTAAATATTCATGATAATGCTGATGATATGCTAAAGGTCTGAAATAGATCTGGAGTCTCAAAATCAACACAGGTTATTTAACCCTTTTCATCTAATGCACCATTGGGGACTTGCTCAGTGAAATCCCATTGCACTGGAATAATTAGAAGATAGTAATGAGGATTTAATTAGTCCTTGAGATATGCTGAAATAGGACCACTGAGAACTTTTCTGTTTGGACATGGGCTGCAAGCAGAATTGATGCCATTGCAGCTGCTGTGATATGCTGGAAAATGTATTCTGTTGCTGGAGGCAGTTTCCCGGCACCATTCTGTGCCTGTCACATCTAGGTGGAAAGCGCCCCGAGTAAGCACCTCCGAAACTGTTGATAGCAGGCGTCCTCTTCTCCATCACCATCTCCCAGTACCTTGCCTTTTTCCTTCCTTTATGTCATTCCTTCTCTTGTAGCTTTATTTCTTTCTGTGGTTGACATGATCCAGGTTTTGAGGATTGTTGTACACTTGTATGCTCTATTAAACACATAGCACAAAGAGGGAGTAAGAAACCGCAGGCTTGTAAGAGTACAGGTGTTATACTAAGCAAAATTTGGGTCTTTTTGACACAACTGCTTGTAAGCTTTATCCTCAGATCTGGTCCTTATTTAGTATTAGATCTTCACAGAAGCAATATTTATCAGTAGCTGCAATGTAGTAAATTTAAATAGCTTTTTTGGCAGCTAAGATGTTATCCAGCAAGAGGTAGTAACAGATGGGATGTGATCAGGCATTTTGATGTTCTCTTTGTGCTTCCCTATAAACATGTAAGTAGCAACTGAATTCCTGTAACTACAATTTACTAATTTGCCCATTAGATTTCATATAGGTATTTTTCTCCCCTTTAGCTATTATCTGGCCATGCTTATTTGTACGCAGTCATCACATAAATTCCACTGTCATGTGTTTTCTTCTAACAAAATATAAGTGGTTTTGTTTGTGTAGAAGACACAGAATACCAATCGGGTGGTTTGCACCTACAGTTTCTGATCAGATTTATGGCTTAATAGTGACATTTGATGGCAGAAATTCTTTTCCCTGAAATCTGTTTTCTTCTTAAAAAAAGAAAGCAGAACGAAGAAAATAGATCAAAGAATTTTTATTGCAACAAAAAAGATACTGTAGTTTGCTTTTAGATCTTAAAAAGACTTTTTCCCTGAGAAAACGGGTTTTTTTTCTCTCATTTGGGGATTTGGGATCTATTCAGAGCACTGAGGAGCCGGAGAATAAAATGATTCTTGTCATTAAAATTCTTCTGCTTGCCATGTTAACGATGACACCACTTAAGGTTAAATCAGACTTGGTAATAAGTTTACTTGATGTAGGCAGAAGTGTTTCAGGCTCTTAGAGAAAGATGCTTGAGACATGTACTGAGTGCAAAGCCACAGGTATGTTTGAGTGCCTCTTCTGCACATAACGTTCTCCAAGTGGGTCAGTGCAGAGGAGCTGAACTGCAGGTGGTATGCAGGAACACTGTGCCAGGATGAAGGGAATCTTCAAGCCCAGACGAATGGAGGTAGAAGAATTGTGCCCTCAACAGCCAGAAAAGTGAGTCATGTATGAGGGAAATCAGGTTTTAGTTAAAACTGTCACACTAGCTCTCTAAAACATACCTTTTTCACTTTGAGTCACAGGATGAAATAGGAACATCTTCTAAAGAACTTGCTGAGCTGATCTGTATGTGAAGGCAGAGCCATGCAGTACAGCTGTGGACTAAACTTCTTTGGCAACTCAAAAGTTTCATTAGTTTCTCAGTTTGATGAACATGCAGTTTTTATTAACAGTCTTTGAAAAGGATCAGGTCATCTTTGGTTTTTACCACTGTATTTTTAATTTGATTGTAAAAGTGGAAGCGAGGTGCACTGAAATGTAGTGTTGGTCTGATGAACAGGTTTTTTAAATGTATACACGGTTGTTGTTGGGTTGAGGTTTTTTTTGTATTTTTACTGCAATAGCACTCAAGATCCCTGTTTTTCTACCTATTTGCATAGGTATGCACAGCAGAAGAATTTTAAATTTATCTACTTTGATTAGTAATCAAGACCTTTGGGATAAAAGGTTACTGGTTTTCACTCTGAGCTGTGGGAGTGAATATTTCTGTGTCTGTTTGTCTCAAGCATTGCAGGAAGACCGGCTTTTCTTGCCTGAAAGTTTTAGAAATAATGTTACTCTGCAAGAAAATTCTTAAATAAATCAGTTGCCATTTCAGGGTGCTGGTTTCAGACTGCACTTGGATTTTAAAGGCATTTCAGTCAGTCTCAGCTTTAGGTTGATCTGATTAAGTTGTGGCCTGTGCTAAATATGCAGCAGTGCTTGCCATCTGTAAGAAGAGCCAAAGGAGGAAAGGGTATGATATAAGCCTCACTGGGAGAGAGTAAAACTCCAGAAGTAGGATTTGAGGTAGATAATAATATCTGTACAGTCAAAACCTGGAGTCGGGTCTCCCAAGCAAATTTTGTGTACTAGCAGCTGGCCATTGCTTTCTTCTTGCTGATATTATATCTTGTTATACCTGGGAGTGAATCTTTATTTCATTTTTTAAAGTAAGTTGGGGATTCTCTTTTTGGAATTAGGGAGCAGAATTGAATTATTCTGAGAGAGTTTATATAGTTGCCAGCAGAGAGACTTCTCAATAGAAAAGTTTCCACTGACTTCATTAGGCAGCCAGCAGATTTGCTGCCNGATGGAAAATTCCAGACTAAACATAAAAACACAGTTTTGTATTTTATAAGAAATACACGAAGAACATAAAAAGATCAAAACTAGTGGTGTGTGCAACTACCTTTTACAAAAATCAAGCGTTGGGGAAAATCATTATCCCCATCCAACAGGAAACAAAACAGAAGTTATTTGCAAATAGGTGTTTAGTTACTTAAAAGTATGTCACTGAGTACCTCAAACCTTCTGTGCTCCCACATTTTCAAAACTACTGATAAGAGAGCTAGTTTAAAATCTCATCCACCATAGCCATTGTCTTTGTTTACTGCCCATTCATTACATAACATGAGGAAGATAAGCCATCAGAGCTTGTATGGATTGTTTTGATAGTCTATCAGGTAAACAGTCATCACCAGAATTTTTCACATAAGAGGTACTCCCAGCCATGAGCAGTTGTTTGCACAACAGGCTGGCTTGGGTCCTGAGTGAGATACCTGTACCACTTGAAAAATACCATGTGCAGTCTTGAGATTCTTTCTTTGCTCGCTCTTGTTTGTTGGGGTCATTTCAAAAGCATTTAAGTGGACAATGCAAGATCTTGAACAAGCTGTGTACTTCCCCCATACTGAAATGTAGACTTTAGCAAATAAAAACACTTTTCATAGAGCAGTTTAGAACAGGTTTTAGTTAAAACTGTCACACTAGCTCTCTAAAACATACCTTTTTCACTTTGAGTCACAGGATGAAATAGGAACATCTTCTAAAGAACTTGCTGAGCTGATCTGTATGTGAAGGCAGAGCCATGCAGTACAGCTGTGGACTAAACTTCTTTGGCAACTCAAAAGTTTCATTAGTTTCTCAGTTTGATGAACATGCAGTTTTTATTAACAGTCTTTGAAAAGGATCAGGTCATCTTTGGTTTTTACCACTGTATTTTTAATTTGATTGTAAAAGTGGAAGCGAGGTGCACTGAAATGTAGTGTTGGTCTGATGAACAGGTTTTTTAAATGTATACACGGTTGTTGTTGGGTTGAGGTTTTTTTTGTATTTTTACTGCAATAGCACTCAAGATCCCTGTTTTTCTACCTATTTGCATAGGTATGCACAGCAGAAGAATTTTAAATTTATCTACTTTGATTAGTAATCAAGACCTTTGGGATAAAAGGTTACTGGTTTTCACTCTGAGCTGTGGGAGTGAATATTTCTGTGTCTGTTTGTCTCAAGCATTGCAGGAAGACCGGCTTTTCTTGCCTGAAAGTTTTAGAAATAATGTTACTCTGCAAGAAAATTCTTAAATAAATCAGTTGCCATTTCAGGGTGCTGGTTTCAGACTGCATTTGGATTTTAAAGGCATTTCAGTCAGTCTCAGCTTTAGGTTGATCTGATTAAGTTGTGGCCTGTGCTAAATATGCAGCAGTGCTTGCCATCTGTAAGAAGAGCCAAAGGAGGAAAGGGTATGATATAAGCCTCACTGGGAGAGAGTAAAACTCCAGAAGTAGGATTTGAGGTAGATAATAATATCTGTACAGTCAAAACCTGGAGTCGGGTCTCCCAAGCAAATTTTGTGTACTAGCAGCTGGCCATTGCTTTCTTCTTGCTGATATTATATCTTGTTATACCTGGGAGTGAATCTTTATTTCATTTTTTAAAGTAAGTTGGGGATTCTCTTTTTGGAATTAGGGAGCAGAATTGAATTATTCTGAGAGAGTTTATATAGTTGCCAGCAGAGAGACTTCTCAATAGAAAAGTTTCCACTGACTTCATTAGGCAGCCAGCAGATTTGCTGCCTCTGGGCTCAGGGAGGGAGGTAAGCCACAAGCAGTCACTGATGAAAAACTTGGAAAAGTGACAGTCAATGTTCCCATCACCAGGCTAGATGTGAAGTCATTGGGTACAATACAAATCCCTGGGACAGCTTACCATTGTGACCTGTCAACTGGGAGGCACCTGTGGTCTGTCTGCCTGTTCAACAGCACCATCATTTCCAGGATGCTCTGTTCCCTCAGTACCTAAGATGACCTTTTTAGGAAGCTGCTCTAAAAATAAAGAACTTCTAAAGACCCTTCATGTCTTTTTAAGTTAATATCTAGACCAGTGCATCTATATAATATGTATATTAATAGCTAACACTGGATAGTTCCTTCCATCCCAAAGGATCCCAAAAGGCTGCAGAATAAACACTCATCAGGGAAGAGCTGGAAATCAAATCAGCCAAATCATGTCAATAAGACCAAGACGAGGTCATTTGCAATTGAGGAAAACACACTGATTTTATTTTTAATTTTTAGTATTATGATTTATTCTATGTATGTGCAAGACAAAAATGACACATTATGGGTAATTTAGTCTTGTCCACAAAATCCGTATATATATTATGATATTCAGTATATTTACTTCATGATAAGAAAGATTTGAGTTGATCCAAGGAACCTTTCAACAAGAGTCTCCAGGGAGGTTAAATTTTTCAAACCTGAAATTTAGACCATTAAGCCTGCAGGCCTTGTACATTGCACATTGAAAAATGCCATTCCTTCTTTGCTCTCCTCCATGATTTTCATAAGTATGCATGTTATTAGGGAAACTTAGACAAGACTNCACTGAGGAGCCGGAGAATAAAATGATTCTTGTCATTAAAATTCTTCTGCTTGCCATGTTAACGATGACACCACTTAAGGTTAAATCAGACTTGGTAATAAGTTTACTTGATGTAGGCAGAAGTGTTTCAGGCTCTTAGAGAAAGATGCTTGAGACATGTACTGAGTGCAAAGCCACAGGTATGTTTGAGTGCCTCTTCTGCACATAACGTTCTCCAAGTGGGTCAGTGCAGAGGAGCTGAACTGCAGGTGGTATGCAGGAACACTGTGCCAGGATGAAGGGAATCTTCAAGCCCAGACGAATGGAGGTAGAAGAATTGTGCCCTCAACAGCCAGAAAAGTGAGTCATGTATGAGGGAAATCAGGTTTTAGTTAAAACTGTCACACTAGCTCTCTAAAACATACCTTTTTCACTTTGAGTCACAGGATGAAATAGGAACATCTTCTAAAGAACTTGCTGAGCTGATCTGTATGTGAAGGCAGAGCCATGCAGTACAGCTGTGGACTAAACTTCTTTGGCAACTCAAAAGTTTCATTAGTTTCTCAGTTTGATGAACATGCAGTTTTTATTAACAGTCTTTGAAAAGGATCAGGTCATCTTTGGTTTTTACCACTGTATTTTTAATTTGATTGTAAAAGTGGAAGCGAGGTGCACTGAAATGTAGTGTTGGTCTGATGAACAGGTTTTTTAAATGTATACACGGTTGTTGTTGGGTTGAGGTTTTTTTTGTATTTTTACTGCAATAGCACTCAAGATCCCTGTTTTTCTACCTATTTGCATAGGTATGCACAGCAGAAGAATTTTAAATTTATCTACTTTGATTAGTAATCAAGACCTTTGGGATAAAAGGTTACTGGTTTTCACTCTGAGCTGTGGGAGTGAATATTTCTGTGTCTGTTTGTCTCAAGCATTGCAGGAAGACCGGCTTTTCTTGCCTGAAAGTTTTAGAAATAATGTTACTCTGCAAGAAAATTCTTAAATAAATCAGTTGCCATTTCAGGGTGCTGGTTTCAGACTGCACTTGGATTTTAAAGGCATTTCAGTCAGTCTCAGCTTTAGGTTGATCTGATTAAGTTGTGGCCTGTGCTAAATATGCAGCAGTGCTTGCCATCTGTAAGAAGAGCCAAAGGAGGAAAGGGTATGATATAAGCCTCACTGGGAGAGAGTAAAACTCCAGAAGTAGGATTTGAGGTAGATAATAATATCTGTACAGTCAAAACCTGGAGTCGGGTCTCCCAAGCAAATTTTGTGTACTAGCAGCTGGCCATTGCTTTCTTCTTGCTGATATTATATCTTGTTATACCTGGGAGTGAATCTTTATTTCATTTTTTAAAGTAAGTTGGGGATTCTCTTTTTGGAATTAGGGAGCAGAATTGAATTATTCTGAGAGAGTTTATATAGTTGCCAGCAGAGAGACTTCTCAATAGAAAAGTTTCCACTGACTTCATTAGGCAGCCAGCAGATTTGCTGCCTCTGGGCTCAGGGAGGGAGGTAAGCCACAAGCAGTCACTGATGAAGAACTTGGAAAAGTGACAGTCAATGTTCCCATCACCAGGCTAGATGTGAAGTCATTGGGTACAATACAAATCCCTGGGACAGCTTACCATTGTGACCTGTCAACTGGGAGGCACCTGTGGTCTGTCTGCCTGTTCAACAGCACCATCATTTCCAGGATGCTCTGTTCCCTCAGTACCTAAGATGACCTTTTTAGGAAGCTGCTCTAAAAATAAAGAACTTCTAAAGACCCTTCATGTCTTTTTAAGTTAATATCTAGACCAGTGCATCTATATAATATGTATATTAATAGCTAACACTGGATAGTTCCTTCCATCCCAAAGGATCCCAAAAGGCTGCAGAATAAACACTCATCAGGGAAGAGCTGGAAATCAAATCAGCCAAATCATGTCAATAAGACCAAGACGAGGTCATTTGCAATTGAGGAAAACACACTGATTTTATTTTTAATTTTTAGTATTATGATTTATTCTATGTATGTGCAAGACAAAAATGACACATTATGGGTAATTTAGTCTTGTCCACAAAATCCGTATATATATTATGATATTCAGTATATTTACTTCATGATAAGAAAGATTTGAGTTGATCCAAGGAACCTTTCAACAAGAGTCTCCAGGGAGGTTAAATTTTTCAAACCTGAAATTTAGACCATTAAGCCTGCAGGCCTTGTACATTGCACATTGAAAAATGCCATTCCTTCTTTGCTCTCCTCCATGATTTTCATAAGTATGCATGTTATTAGGGAAACTTAGACAAATGTTGATTGTATAAAGCAGACAGACTCCTCAGGTTTTTCATGTTGCTGTTCAGATTAATTCCAGCAACCCAAGCTACCTACTGAAATTGAGGATTTGCTTCAGGGGCAATTGGGAGGGCGGGGTGGGGGTGCTTTAGTTTGCCATTATCCTGATTTTCCAAGCACCATAGTAAAAGCATCTTTTGTAAGGTATGTTACAGTAGTAGAATTATGTGTACGATGGTTGATGAGCGACTTTTTTTGTTCAGTCTGTGCATCAATATCTCCACAAGTGTCTTTCCTTCTCTGTCCTCAGTATAGCATTTAAAATTTACATCAGAGAGCATTACGCAAGGTTTTCATTAGGAAAGGTTGGATATTTCTTCCCCAGCTGCCATCTGGGTAATCTGTCTGATCCTTCCCCAGATCCTAATTTATCAATGATAGATTATATGAATTTCAAGGCTAGGCAGTAGCAGAGGGAGGTTTAGGGATGGGAAAAATTTAAACATTATTGCATGCTATACATAGAGTAGGTTTTGTAATATCAGAGAGAGAAGCAGAGGAGATTCAGCCAGTTAACCTAATAGCACAGCTGGTAAAACACTAGGGGGTCTGGGTTAAAACCTTAGCTAGGTCATTAGTTTCCATCTTCCCCAAAGCTATTCACATTGTGAAGAGAAGCAGTCAGACAAATAAACAGTGAGGAGACTACAAGATAGATATTAAAGCATAATAAGAAAATACTTTTAAAGAAAAATAAAACCAATCCAGCACTTTTTTCTTAAATAGAACATTGATCCTTTTGTGGAAAGAAGATATACTGCAGTCATCTTTGCAGGAAGCCCCAGTTTTGCTAACGTGGTTTTCCATAACTGTTGTTTCACATAAGCAAAGAACCATCCTTTGTTGAATGGGTGCAAAGAAATGTGGTGGTTGTTCTACAGATACCAGCAGATGCCAGTGTGAAAACAAATTGTCAGGGTACCAACGGGAAACAATGTCAGTTACTCTGGCCCAGAGAGCTTTTGATGGTTTTAGTGGCACCGTGATGGACTTGGAGAAGACAAGGTTTTTATGTGGCTGAAAAAAAAAGCTTGATGTAGACATTAGATTTTTATTTATTTATTTCATGGTTATTGTCCATGTCAGTGCTGCTGCTTGGGATACATCTAACAGGTTCATACCCAGACCCATCTAAAGATCCTATATTGGTGCAGTGCTGTAACTTAGCTGTGCTACTTATGGATCAGAATTTTGTTTGACATCTGTTTGTGAAGGTGTTCTGTTTGCTTGTTTGTTTTGTTTTGTTTTGTTTTCTTCTGTACCTGCCTATTAACTGACAGAAATATTGAGAATTGCTATTTGCATCATCTCAATGAGGGTGACACTGCACACTGATCTACTCACGCTCACCATTGCATCACCCTGTAGTGCCTGCTGCTAAGGTGGATGTTCCACGTATGCATGCACGCTGTCACCAGTCCTGCTGAACATGTTTTATTAAGGCTGGCTTCTGGAAAGTGAGAGTAAGAGATGAAATATCTTGAATGTGAAGAATACTTGTACCTGCTTTCTCTAGACGAGTTTTCTTATGCCACTCACTTGATTTACTTGGTTTGTATTCTGGTACATGGGTCAAACCTTCCTCAGTTTCTTCATTGCTGTTACCTGTTCAGACTCGTATAAAGTCTGCTGAGATACTTTCCAGTATCTAAATCTCTCTCACCATGTCCTTTTTCATGTACATTTGAAGTAGTACCTCAGGGAGGTACCATGCCATTCTTTGGTGGTAACAGCAAGTAGTTTATAACCAGGTAACTCTGGCCCTCCATAAGCAATGTAAGTCATTTCATAAGCACAGAAGTAATTTTTTAGCTCCTAAGGTGTGTAAGCCACTCATCTCCAGGTCTGACCACACTATTTGAAGATGTTTGTTCCAGTACCATCACCAGTTTGTACCAGTTTGTTCCATATTTAGGGTCCTGGTTTCTCAGGCTGAGAACTTGCTAACGAGTTGCCAAATGTGATTATATCCTCTGACCAGAATAGTGGGTTTGGCTTTACCCTGCCACTTCTGTCACAGTGTGGTTTACCAATGGATGAGATAAATTTGGGAGTCAATGCTTTAGATCTACCTCAGTTCTGTTGTACTCTGGTGAAAATCCTGAGATAGTGAATGCAACCCAAATGACTGTCTGAGAAAGGAATGTCTGCCAAAACTTGTGTCATGGGTATGCAAACATTTTCTCTTTTTTCTCAAGTGTGCTATCCAGGGCCTTGCTAAGATACCAAACATTGGAAATCTGTGTGACTTCCCCCCATGCAAGTTTTACCTTTATAGGTGGTGGAAAAGATGTCTTTTCACATGTTTATTTTTGGGGCTAATTTATAAGTCAAACATGTCCCTTCTTTAGCCTCTGCCCTTGAACAAGAGAGGAACTTCTTTATTCCTGCATTAGAAGGATTCCTCAGCTATGTTGGTCTCATGCCCCATCTCTAAGCATCCCTCACTAGTAANTTAGCTAGGTCATTAGTTTCCATCTTCCCCAAAGCTATTCACATTGTGAAGAGAAGCAGTCAGACAAATAAACAGTGAGGAGACTACAAGATAGATATTAAAGCATAATAAGAAAATACTTTTAAAGAAAAATAAAACCAATCCAGCACTTTTTTCTTAAATAGAACATTGATCCTTTTGTGGAAAGAAGATATACTGCAGTCATCTTTGCAGGAAGCCCCAGTTTTGCTAACGTGGTTTTCCATAACTGTTGTTTCACATAAGCAAAGAACCATCCTTTGTTGAATGGGTGCAAAGAAATGTGGTGGTTGTTCTACAGATACCAGCAGATGCCAGTGTGAAAACAAATTGTCAGGGTACCAACGGGAAACAATGTCAGTTACTCTGGCCCAGAGAGCTTTTGATGGTTTTAGTGGCACCGTGATGGACTTGGAGAAGACAAGGTTTTTATGTGGCTGAAAAAAAAAGCTTGATGTAGACATTAGATTTTTATTTATTTATTTCATGGTTATTGTCCATGTCAGTGCTGCTGCTTGGGATACATCTAACAGGTTCATACCCAGACCCATCTAAAGATCCTATATTGGTGCAGTGCTGTAACTTAGCTGTGCTACTTATGGATCAGAATTTTGTTTGACATCTGTTTGTGAAGGTGTTCTGTTTGCTTGTTTGTTTTGTTTTGTTTTGTTTTCTTCTGTACCTGCCTATTAACTGACAGAAATATTGAGAATTGCTATTTGCATCATCTCAATGAGGGTGACACTGCACACTGATCTCCTCACGCTCACCATTGCATCACCCTGTAGTGCCTGCTGCTAAGGTGGATGTTCCACGTATGCATGCACGCTGTCACCAGTCCTGCTGAACATGTTTTATTAAGGCTGGCTTCTGGAAAGTGAGAGTAAGAGATGAAATATCTTGAATGTGAAGAATACTTGTACCTGCTTTCTCTAGACGAGTTTTCTTATGCCACTCACTTGATTTACTTGGTTTGTATTCTGGTACATGGGTCAAACCTTCCTCAGTTTCTTCATTGCTGTTACCTGTTCAGACTCGTATAAAGTCTGCTGAGATACTTTCCAGTATCTAAATCTCTCTCACCATGTCCTTTTTCATGTACATTTGAAGTAGTACCTCAGGGAGGTACCATGCCATTCTTTGGTGGTAACAGCAAGTAGTTTATAACCAGGTAACTCTGGCCCTCCATAAGCAATGTAAGTCATTTCATAAGCACAGAAGTAATTTTTTAGCTTCTAAGGTGTGTAAGCCACTCATCTCCAGGTCTGACCACACTATTTGAAGATGTTTGTTCCAGTACCATCACCAGTTTGTACCAGTTTGTTCCATATTTAGGGTCCTGGTTTCTCAGGCTGAGAACTTGCTAACGAGTTGCCAAATGTGATTATATCCTCTGACCAGAATAGTGGGTTTGGCTTTACCCTGCCACTTCTGTCACAGTGTGGTTTACCAATGGATGAGATAAATTTGGGAGTCAATGCTTTAGATCTACCTCAGTTCTGTTGTACTCTGGTGAAAATCCTGAGATAGTGAATGCAACCCAAATGACTGTCTGAGAAAGGAATGTCTGCCAAAACTTGTGTCATGGGTATGCAAACATTTTCTCTTTTTTCTCAAGTGTGCTATCCAGGGCCTTGCTAAGATACCAAACATTGGAAATCTGTGTGACTTCCCCCCATGCAAGTTTTACCTTTATAGGTGGTGGAAAAGATGTCTTTTCACATGTTTATTTTTGGGGCTAATTTATAA
Organism: Ceyx cyanopectus; assembly: GCA_013401355.1. NCBI lineage: Eukaryota > Metazoa > Chordata > Aves > Coraciiformes > Alcedinidae > Ceyx > Ceyx cyanopectus. Next base: position 59,322 of record VYZU01081989.1, on the reverse strand, counting down.
GTCAAACATGTCCCTTCTTTAGCCTCTGCCCTTGAACAAGAGAGGAACTTCTTTATTCCTGCATTAGAAGGATTCCTCAGCTATGTTGGTCTCATGCCCCATCTCTAAGCATCCCTCACTAGTAAGAGCAATAGCCTGATGTATTTTTTTCTTATGTACATTCTTTTTCAAAAAGTGCTGTGGCAAGTTGTCTCTTTCCTCATTTTTTCTTTATCAAATGTGTAATTTAATGATGATCTGCTTTTGCTGTAACCTCCAAAGTTTTCCCGAGGTTTAAATGAGTAAGTGTTCCGTGTGTTTTGGGGTTTAATTCATTCATGAAAATCGATGCACTTCTCCTGGGGAAGTCAAAAGACCTCTCACTGACCATGAGTTAAGTGGGTGTCAGTAGGCAGTTGCTGTCCATCAACTAATACGCAGTAACTTGTTACTTTGCAGTCAGTTCCTTTGTGTTTGAGCTCCTGCTTTCCTGGAAAAGGTATTTCATATTCAAGTTAAAACTTTCAAATATTAAAATAATCTGTTGCAGCACATCTGGGGGGTGGGGTTGAAGGTTAATGTTAAGGAGTAACTTACTGTTCAACAAACAGATGGTTTTGTATTGGTCAGTATACAAATGCAATTAAATGACCATCGTGCATAATTGCAGTATTTAGTTCTTTGTTTTGTGTATACATATGCATAAGGGAGAAACGGGATTTGAAATATTCTTACAAAGGCTTATTAACTAGTATTAGCTATATGATGTATACTACTAGAAGTGTATAGGATGCACAAGCTTCATTTTTGTCTTTATCATAGGAGCAGAAAACACTTCTGTCATAAGCACTACCCAGTTTATATTTTTTTCCTCTGTATTTTTCTGAGGAGGAAAATGTGCTGCTACCTGACCTTTTTTAAACCTTGTATGTATGTTCTATTTGAACATGCAAATATATTTTTTATAGTTATAGTTAGTGTGCTAATTGTTATTGCCAATTGTTAATAGTATGCTACTGTTTCATTTAGAAGTAAAATGTGAAGATGACTCTGCAACTTCAAATTGTGTTTTAAGGACAAACATTATTTAGATATGTTAATGTAGTATTAAAAAAAGTTACAAAAAAGGAAGAGAAGTCTTCTGGCAGACTCACTTTATTCAGCTACTCCTGAAATAGCTAGGTTTGCCAAAATCCATTCAAGTGTTATTTCAGTAAGTAATCTCTTGTGATGGCAAGTAAAGCATCATCTGTACCTCTTTTATCACTGATGTTAAAGGAAGGGAGTAGATGTGCTCACTGATGAGCATGTTGTCATTGCAATTTTTAAATCTTAACTCATAGCTGCTTCCTAGCAGTTTATTTAAAAGAGAATAACCCACCTTGTCACAGAGGTTGACATGTCAGATGCAGTCTGGATGTTTAATCACTGCACCACCTTTACTCCAGTGCAGCTCTGATGTAATCCTACTTCTTCTTTACAAACACAAACTTAATCTTAGATTTAATTTTCTGGAAAGAAAATATATTTCTTTTTGTATCAGTTATAAAATGAAGTTGAACACTAGGGAAAATGTGTGTAAATAAGGGGGCGGGGGGGAATGAATGAACACCAGCTGCTCCCTTTCAATTCTGATATTTGTAGAACTGATGCTGTTTCCTCTTTATGATGCAAGAATGTTAACACCTTGACCAGGAACACCTTTTCCCTCTAAGACATCTGAGCTTCCTGCAAATATCTGAAACACTTCAAGCTCATGTACTGATCTCTGAACGTTCTCTGGGATCTCACATGACTCCTCTTTATTGTAATGGAATCCAAATCACAGTAAGGACCTGATCTTACCACCTTCTCCATGGTGCATCTATAACTGAAATGAGCCCTTCCTCTCTGGAAGCAAGTTCAAGCATGTCCTGTTTTAAGGCCATGCTGCAACATACTGTAGAGACAGTGATAGAAGATAATATGGCACAGATACCCTTCCTGGATTTGAGGCTTCCTTTTCCATAATTCATTACCTGTCCATGCTTAAGAGAAGATAGCAAAGCCAACTTCATTTGAGAGGGATTTCGTACCCTCTGGGATGAAATTTATGCCACATATCCAAAGCAGTTCAGGACCGTGTTCTGTTCTTGATCAGCATGTCTGTAAACTAAGGCCAGCACAAGTTCGAGCAGCATCACACAGTTATCTACACTGTTGAATTACTGGCATGCCCCACAGAATGGTTTAGGCAGATGCCTGTGAGCCCTCCCTGAGCCACAGATTAGGGAATGAATAAGGCAGAACAAGGGATTGCACACAGGAGTCATACAAGTAAGACTACCAGGAATGAGTAGGAAGGTTTAGCTGGATGGGACAAGCATACCACACCACTTCCTAGGCCAGGGAATGATCCTGGCATGTTTTATTTATGACTGTAGACAGAGCTACGCAGTCTACTCCAGAGCGTCAGAAATGGATTAGGAGCAGTTTCCTGAAGAGAAGGGGTCATTTGAGTTGAAATATTTCTTTCACTTATTCCTCCAGTCCCTTCAGGACCCCTTCTGACAACAGCAAAGCTGGCTAAAACTGATGTTCTCCATGTTCTCCATTAGACATTCATCGATGTTCTCCATTACATTAAACAACCAGCAGTCCCTCTGCATCACTACTGGAAATGACTACATCCTGTACAAAGGATATTTTTTTGATATGCATCCATCCTTATGGTGTTAAGAAATACTGCCTGTGATAATAAATGGGCTGGAAAACCTTTATTGCTAGCACAATATTTATAAGTTTACCTCATACAAATTAAAAGGCCCACAGTGAACAGAAACCCCTCATAGATACAAGAGTAACTTTGCGATCTTTATAATAAAAAACTTAGTGTGACCACTACAAAATTTTTCATTTAAAATGTTCCCACAAGTGTGATATATGGTGTGTGTGTGTGTGTGTGTGTGTGTGTGTGTGTGTGTGAGGAATTCATACAGACATAAGATTGTATTGGGTTTCTAAATTAGTTACAGCACTGCCAGCAGAAGACATGGGCTTTGTAATAAGATTTGTGTGCAGAGTGGAATTATTTAAAAAATCAAAGGGTCTGTTTCAAAATAAAGGTAAGTGGAGGCAGCCATACAAGCTTTCCTTTGCTGGAAGCATGGAGTTCTCCAAACAGTACAGACCAGTCTCCAAGCCTCCATTTCACCCTCAGTGATTTCCCGTGCCACGTGCCAGTGCGTGTGGTCCAGCTTCCTCCAGGGAGAGTGCCAGGTTCTGACTTTGCAGTTCCAGTGTGATCAAATCTCTTGTCTTGGAACTACACAAAGATCAGGAAACCTCTGTGCAAAAAGTTCTGCCAAACCTTGCAGTTGTTATTTTAGCATGCTGTGGATTGAACTGCTCGTAGCACTAAAGAACTGGGCACAAGGGGATGCAAGATCATCTCAGTTCCTGATTTTTCTCCTTATGACCGGCAGCATCAAACTTGTCTCTCTGACAGGGTTTTAGTGGGTTTATAACTGCTATACAGCAAAGGTTTGTGGAGAACTTAAAACCAGTTTACATGTATTTTTACTCAAAGACTGATCTCTGCTACTCACCACCTTTCATTTCTCCATTGCAGATACTCTCCCCTTTCATATACTGCCTTGTCAAAAGTGTACAAATGGGGAGGCGGACCCACAGAAAGGCGGGAAAGTTATTAGCTTAGTGTCACCTACTGCGTCAGTAAAGCAGCACAAGAATGAGAAACTTACTCTGTTGGATTTGTGACATGCTTGTTGGGACTGTGTGCCCCACAGAGAGACCCCTGAGCCACCTGACCATGGGAGCTGTAGTACCTCAATGTTTTTTTTCAATTATAAGCTTGATCACATGTCTGGACATTGCTTAGAAAAAAATATGTCTCTTCATTAATCAGGCATTTAGAGTTTTGTCTGTGTGAAGTTTGATGCTAACCAGTGGGAGGACACCCCAACCCTTTGGCAGAGTCATCCTTCGTTTACCTCTCCCTCCTCCTGTCACTCATTTCTGTCTGCCTTCACATTTTGTCTTTGCCTCTCTCTACCTTTTACTCTTTTTTTTTTCTTTTTCTGATCTTCCTTTCAGCAGCTTCCAGTTGTCCACTCACAATGTTTTTGCTCTATTCCCTCCCTCATAAGGAAAAGGTGTAATTAACACTGCCAGTTGAAGTGTCTCTTGGCTTTCAACTTCTCACATCCCCACACCACTAAAATTAATGGAGGGGAGCAAGAACAGGCTCCTTTCATAAATAACACTTCAGCTCTGCAGGCTGTGAGCACGGCTGCCTGAACTGGTTGCAGGGTGGGCTGAAATACCGACTGTCCTGCGCTCGCTGGCCCTCCAGGCACCATCGAGGCCTGACTCCCACCTCACTGGGCACGGGTGGGCCACCGGCAGGTTGCCAGTGGCAGCAGAGCAAGCCTGTCCTTCGGCACACTCGCCTTCTGACTCACAGAGAAACGTGCAGATGGAATTTAGTATGCAAGCAGAACAGGGAAGGAAAGCGTGTTTCCTCCAGAAAAAAAAACGAACAAACCAAAGCATGCTGTCTCCTCAGCACATCCTCTGCAGCGTTGAAAGCAGCACTAAAACCTTTCAGGGTAAAATGTTAGAAAACCATCAACCCGGCACAGACATTTCATGGGCAGGATATTTCCCAGTTCATGAAAATTTAAAAAAACCTCACCACGAAAAACCACTGTTTCTCCCATTTAACAGGCTTTTTTTTTTTTTTTATATGAAGCTCCTAGGTTTTATAGCATTTCAATAGGTATTTTGCTGCAGCTTTTGAACTTTAAATTAAATTGGGATTAATTAATACATTTGCAAAATGGATAAAGAGGAGAATGCAGTACAGATGTGCAGACCAGAAGAACCTAGAGCACAAATACATACTAAACTGACTCGTTTTTTCTGGCTGATATGATTCGTCTTCACATAAAAAATACTTTTAGCTCTGGAGAGTCTGTGGGCAATAGGAGTATTTATACTGGATTTCTACATGCTAAAGTTATTAAATTTGATAGCAACATATAATTTTAGAAGTTATTATATTCCCACTGTAAGTCATCAGGAAAATTCCCTACTACTTACTAGGTAATATAGATAATTGCCTTATTTTTTTTTTCCTAAAAATTGTTTTACTTCTAAACTCAGCAGCCATTTGTAACCGAGCTGTTTTTGAGCCTTGAATGCAGGCCTTGGTTGTTGACACAGCTTTGCTGATGAGGAGATGCATTTGTGTCTCTTTGTATAAACAATAGCCATTTTCTGGGTATCTTTATTTTGAAAATAATTAAAGAGGATTGGTTTCTTTTAATGTCAAAAGATTTCTTAAATAAAGAACAGTTATCCGTATGTTAATTTCTACTTTCATGCTTTTTTTCCCTTTAGGTTTTATGGCAGGCATACAGAGGAACCCCCAAATGTCACAGTATGGACCTCAGCAAACTGGACCTTCCATGTCACCACACCCCTCACCTGGAGGCCAAGTGCATCCTGGAATTGGTAGCTTTCAGCAGAGTAATTCAAGTGGTACTTACGGGCCTCAGATGAGCCAGTATGGACCACAAGGTAAAATGCTTGCTAGTAGTACGTATGATGATTTTATATATATTTATTTATTTAGAAAATACATATATGTCATCTATGTAGGTGGGAAAGTGACTTCTTAAAAAAAAAAAAAAAAAAAAAATCACATACACACAAACACAAAACCAACCAAAAAAAACCCCAAAAAAACAAAACCAAAAAATACACACACTGCACCCTTCCTAAAAAAGACCAAATATTCTGTGATAAAACGAAATCATCATCCAGAAGTAGAGCTGCATCTGGTGGAAGAAGCTGCTTCTGTTATTAGCACCTTTCTCTGTATAAAAATAGTGACCTTAAACTGGATAAGGAAATGATTAATCTGTTGCATTGCCAGGGCCATTGTTTAGGTGCCTAAGCATGTCATCTCCACGATGAGGCTGCATCTGACCAAGCATGGAATAAGGGTCACAACACTGATCCCAAAATAGGACTTATTTTCTTAGATTAAATCTCAAGACCAATCTGAAATTGTGTGGCAACTGTGAGGGTTAAAGTCTTCTAACGAGCATAATAATATAGTGGCTACTGTGGGAATATAATATTGAGCTCTAATGCATACGGTTTGTGAATCTTAACTAACCCTTCAGACTGAGAGAGACAGTTCCTTTTATTTTGCTTGTTTGACAGAATCATTGATGGACTAGAAAAAAAATTAGAGTGCACAATTTCTGCCCTTGGACAACATTGAACTTGTCTATTGTTTTGCCTTTAATGGATAACCTTTATAAAGTATGCATCTGTTTAGGAGTTTAATGAAGTCAAGCCACAGAATATATACAGGGCAGTATTTTCTTTAGAGGTACATAAAGAAGCTTTTCCATTTCAGCACTTCCTATTGTTGCTTTCATACTTAAAATCCTCAGAAAGGTCTGGAGCCAGCAATGGGAAATTCTTTAAGGGCTTGATGGCTTACCCATGCTAGCAAGGATGGTTATTTTAGTCTCTGGAATTTCTGAGAACTAGTACTGATGTTTGTTTGCAGGGAGCCTTGCTGCCCTGTACGATGTTCCTTTCTATTTCATCTCCGGGTAGTGTTTGTTGTAGTGTTCTGAGCACAGGGATACATGCCAAGATTTCCCAGTTTCTAATTTTGGCTCTGCCTTTACACCATCTTTCAAGTCAGGCAAGTAGATTCATTTCTCTGCTTTGCTTTCCTCAAACTGTAAAACGGGCCTAGTAATGCCTTATATCCATGTGTGAAGATTAATTACCTAACTCCAGTTGACTGGTGCTTTCCTTTTATTTGGAAAGCATTTTGTGGCCATAAAATGCTGTCCAAGTGCTTATTTTTATCTGCACAGTGAGCAACTAGCTTAACTGGTAAAAATCCAGTGGATTTATGACGTGCTATCCTGACTTCCAGCTGTACTGCTGCTGCTGAGATTCCGAGCCATGGGAATAGTGGGTGTCAAGTGCAGTAAAACATTAGCCATCCACACTGATTGAATGGAAAGGTTTTTGTAGTAAATCAATGCATTTAAGTAACACGCAGAATACTACTTTCTTTTTTGCTTGAGTTCAGCAGTTCTTTTCCTCCCTCTGTGGACGAAAGTGCCTATGTAATGATTTTATGGGTCGCGGTCAGGAAGAAATGGCTATTAAAAAGTGAACTTGAGGGGCAGGAAGAAAATGAGCATCGTTGTCATTAACAGGCCATTTCAGAAGGGTCTGGTGAATAGTGTGATGGATGGAAAGCGTGTTCTTCTGCCAGCTCTTGGAGAGTACCAGTCATCCTCTGCTCTGGTTGTCATAAAATTAGGGCCATGTAGACTTTCAGCTCTACAGGTAACAATTAGAGCAGAAGAATACTACGTTTTCACCAGGGTAATGTGGCCGTTAATGAAATCGAGGGATGAAGAAGGTGGTATTTCAAAGTCATGTATTTACCTGGATTTAAGTTTTTAGCAGCATTTTTCATTTTTAATGAAAGTAATCTGTAATTGCAGCTCTTAACATACCCTCTTACAAAGCACAATTATATGCCAGCAATGATGAATATATAATGTTACCCCATATGCCTTTTATTGCCAAAATAACAAATATATTAAAAATTACCAGGGTTGCAACTGAGTTCATAAATTATTAAACTAATATAATTCTCAAGGATTTCATTTGCTGTGTTTTGTTCATATAGGCCTCCCTCCAGAATATTGGTAAGCATAGGCTGAGACTGACAGGACTACTTGCATTTTTCTGTGACATTAAGCTTTTAGTCTGACTCTAGATTTCACTGCGTGTTGTCTTGAAAACCATGGCCCAAGGCTAGCGTCCTTCCTCTGCAGAGGAATTGCTCACCACAGTAAAGGCTACACCAGCAAGTTCACATTGGAGGAATTAGCCCCCAGTTCATGAGGGCAAAATGATCCATTTCATTAATATGGTTATTTGCCTTTCATGTGTTTACATGACATTTAGATCTATAATAAGAGTAGAATGTATTTTCCCAGGAAGCAGTTCTCTACTGGGGACCTAGTCCAATCCTGTGAAACCATTTCCTGCAAGAATGAAAAATGGCTTTGGCTCCACACTTCTGTGTGTCTATGATACATGCAGTACAGAACATTAGTTTAAATTCTGTATAAAATTGCAACATTTTCCTGTCCCCAGGAATTAAACAAAAGTGCAGAGCGGGAGTTGTTACTGAAAGAAAACAATCTCTTTGGTTTGTATTTGGACAACATGTAGCTCGGGGGCTAATGAAGCTCTAGTCTATGACCCGAGCATCAAACTGCTGCCACAGCAAAATGTCCCTTAAGTGCACTCTGGAGAGCAGTCAGAGGCTGTAGTCAGTTGGGTCTTTTAAGACTGGGACACAGAACAATTCCCTGTGGATCAGTAAAACATGTCAGGAAGGAATCTTGTCTCCCGAACTTTTCCTTCTCAATTCAGCAGTAATAATGTTCTGTTCTGATGTAACAGAGAAACCACTACTGAGTATGTTTGAGCCACAACCCCAGAGCTTCACAGTAACTTAACTCCCCTTTATTCATGGTAAAGTAATATGAATTGAGTATTTGTGCTTTGGAACCTTCATTGTTGGACTCATTTCACAAAAGCACTTTGCTCTCTAGCTCCTACTGATTTGAATCCTAGATTTTAATTAAAATGGTAGTACCTTAAGGATGAGATGCCCTAAGTATCTCAAGAGACTGGACCTTTGAATCCAGACCCACATATGCAACAGCCTGTGGAGTTAAGACTTAAATATCAGCTGTATCTATTGATGTCTCCTAGGTGAAGTTGAATTCAGAACAAACCATTTAAATCCTCCATACAAGAAAAACTTGATGGTTAAATGCACATATAAAAACCCCTAAAATTATTTTAGATACTATTTTTAATTTCATGAATCTGATTTACATCTCTAAAGCAGAGAGCAAAACTAACAGGTAGTTCTCAGATTTCCCTCTTTTGCACTTGTCTAGAAATGGCAAGATACCAGAGCACTTTGTTCAGCAAACGTGGACAAAGTGGACCAGAATTTCAGCAGTAAGTATGAACATCTGGCTTTGGCAGGTTGTTAGTAGGCTTCTTCATATTTTGTCTTCTTTTTTTTGTCTTCCTGATTCCATTCACTGCTTTGGTTTTTCTCACACATTTGAGATGTCGTGTCTCTGGGTACAATTGTACTCTGCCGAAGGGGAGTTAGAATCAAAAATCCCTTGAATCTGGAGAGGAGGTGTTGTTCAGTAGTACTGTACAGCGGCCGTTGCCAGACTTGTACCCACTTGAAAAGTGTGGGCTTTTGGACTTGGCTGCCTGACACGTCCAGCTGATGTGGGCAGGCCTAGCATCTGCTGCATTCATTGTGTTTAATGCTGCATCCATCTGTTTTCTGTCAAAGCCACTGCCAACAAATTACTGATCTATTAGAGAAACATGGAAATAAGACTGCACTCCTCATTCCTGGCAATTCCTCTTGTATTTTGTTTGGCTTTTATTTTGCTTGCTTTTTTTTTTTTTGGTCTGGGAAAGGTATAAGAATAGCTAGTACTTGAGGTATTGAGGAAATGCTTAGGGAAAAAAACACACATGGAAGAAACACTGAAACTTGTTTTCCTTACTGGAAAAATACCACTTCCCTGTGCTTTTGGACACATATCCCTGGAGATGAATGATTAGGAGCTATTTTAACTGAGCCATATATTTTTATGGAGAAGATTCCACTGGTTTTTTTCTGTGTTGTGCTTATGCTGGAAAAGCCAAAGCACAGGAGATCTTTTGTCCCTATTGAAAATAGCATCAAAACAGCAATAGTATTTAGCATTGGTGTTTGCTCCTGCAAGCATGCTACAGAACTGTACTTCATAGACCCTAACTGACAAAACAAGTTGGCTTTATGTAAATTGGATTGACAGTAGCTCCTAGTGATTATGGATATCAGGTCTGCTAGTCTAGGAAGGGAATTTGTTGCACTTTGGGAAGCAGTGTACTAATAGCATGTACATAAAACGTGTTAACTGTCTGTGTGTAATGTTTGAGTGCACGTATATACTATCTTGCTGAATTACATTTTTTCTTTGTACAAAGCAACTGGAAAAACAGAGCAACATCCAAGTTGTTGTGTTACACTCTTAACACTAAGCAGAGCAGTATGAAACTAGTAAACTCTTCAATTTGTGGTCACATTTGCTGGATCAGAAGTGTGGCTTGAGCAGGTCTCAGCAACTAAAACTGTGGCTACGGGCCATAGCTCACTGAACAGAAAACAATCAGCTGCCAGCAGCTGAGCCTAGAGGAGGAAGAGAAGTGACAGCACAGTCTGAAGTCAGCATAAATCTGAATCTGGAGCCTTTCATCTCTGTTGAACCACATACTGGGGATCCTTCTGCAAAGACCCCCAGGCAGAAACTTGGTTTCTCAAACGAGGAGAATTGTTGCTCCATTTCCTTGTAAAGCATGGGTCTCGTCCATTCTTGCTGAGGAGAACTTGTAGCAGAGTAAGTCAGTTACTGGGTGGGGAGGAGGAGAGGATTAGCCAAAGCACAGCAGCAGGAACGTATGAATTAATTATGTGTGCTTAGAAATGATGGATGAATATATTTATTTTAAATATAAATAGGAGTTGCATGCCACTGACTCCCCTGCCTGGTAGCTGTGGCCTGAGGAGAGACGTGGCTGATCTCCACATTCAGAGGAAGAGTCCAAGGGCTGCTGCCTTTGAACAAGCGTGGGAATATCTGAAAGTAGTCAGGAAACTCTGCTCTGTGGCATCCCACAGGGAGGGAATGGGTCGTGTTTCCGCTAATCTGGATGAGATGGAAATAAAGACAAGTCAAAACTGATGAGAGAAGTAGTGTAATGTGATCTGTTTCCTAAAATACTTTCAGTCATAACTTCACCTTTTTTTTTTTTTTAATCCTTTTCTCATGCTGCTTGGGATTGTTTCTGTAACACTGAATGTTGTACATTTTCTTGAGCTTTCAACATGATAGGAGAATCAGCACTCAAATGAGTTAAGGTGATGCAAGCAGAGCAGTTTGCTCCTGTGACAACATGGATTGTGATCAGCCAGGTTTTCATGCCATGCTTCAAAAGGCACCTGTTTATATTAGCATCTTTGTACTATTACTGATTACTCCTGTAATACTAGTTTTCCCAGAGGACATGTGCTGTAAACTACCACCCCTTCTGCTGGCATGGCCAAACTTAGAACTTACCAGGAAAGCAGGATAGGGCAGGAAGAATCAGGAATTTTTCTTGAGGCCCAGCAGCCATCCTCACTGGTCCATGTCAAAAAGTATGTCTGAAACAAATGGGCAGAACTGTTAAGAGCAAGAAGCCAGTGAGAACAGCCTGTTGCTGAAATTGCAGAAAGATGAAGAATGAGAAAAAGAAATTACAAAAACAGGATTTTCCTTTGAGCTTATGTAATGTGTTTCTTACATGCCAGGCATCTCTATAATGTATAAGGCAGTTTTGTACCATGTTGCTGTGTTTTTCACCCTCTGGAGGCTGTGATTTTCTGTATTTGCTGTTATGACATAAATTAGGCAGAAAATGTTTGACAGTCAGATTCATTGGATCATTCAGGTTGGAAGGATGCTCAGGAGTTGTTGTTGAGTGACGTTGTATTCAAATTGGGGTCAGATATAAGATCAGAGCAGGTTACTCATGGCTTTATCCAGCTGGGTCTTGAAAATCTCCAAGGAAGCAATCTGCACAACTTCCTTAGTCAGCTTGTTCCACTGCTTGTCCGTCCTCAGGTGAAAATGCTGCTCTGACTTTGAGGCCAGTGTGGTTCACTTCATTTCATGTGTGTTAAGTTCTGCAGCCATGAACTTCCTATACAGAAATATTTGGATTTAAAAAAAATTTTTTTTTCTCTGTGTTCTTTATCATTTTCAGGAAACTACTCCAGACCACCGACATACAGTGGTGTACCCAACGCAAGTTACAGTGGCCCAGGACCTGGCATGGGTATAAATGCCAACAGTCAGATGCATGGACAGGGGCCAAGCCAGTCTTGTGGTACCATGCCCCTGGGACGGATGCCATCAGCTGGGATGCAGAGCAGACCATTTCCTGGAAACATGAGCAGTATGACTCCCAATTCTCCTGGAATGTCTCAGCAGGGAGGCCCCGGGATGGGCCCACCTATGCCAACTGTGAACCGTAAGGCACAGGAGGCGGCTGCTGCAGTGATGCAGGCTGCTGCAAACTCCGCTCAGAGCAGGTATGTGGCCAATTGAAAGGAGGTTGAGTGAGTAGGAATGTTTATTGCCATTTCTGAAGTAACAGCACTGAATAGGTGTATACGTACACACACTTACACATGTTCTCTAATCGCACTTGTCTTTGAGAGGAATAGTATTTTTTGGGGGAATAATGTTTTTACTTAAACATAAGGTGAAAGCACGCTAAGGTGTGTTTGAATTAGCCTCTCAAAAAGCAGCTGTGATAGTGGAGATGACAGACAATTCTGGTTTGTTTCCTGGCATTGTAGGCTTTAGGAAAACCCACAGGGTTGCAGTGACATCAAGAGTCAAAAACAAGCCCTCTGCTACTTAAAATCTAGTAAAGAGAGGGTCAGTCTATCCTTGGCAGTTTGCCCCTGCCAGAGAGGAAGGAAGCTTATGAAGCTGCCCATCAACTCTTACATTTACTGCCCATGTTGTGAGCAGCCGTGCTGACAGCAGTTCTCTTCTACGGGATATTTTTGTTCCTAGACAAGCATGCAGAGGGGAGAGGAGGTCAGGCTGAGGGGAGCAGCTGGAGGGGAAAAGCAGAAGGAGGCATAAAAGCAATCTGTAGGTATCTGGTCTTGGTAGCTGCCACTTACACATCCATATGAGCACCTGCAAATGGTATTGTAGGGACTGGAGCCATCAGCTCTCTTGTCTCCCCTTCAGGCAGCATGACTGCAAGTTGCCAGTTGTGCATGGATTTTTTGTCTGTGGTTATTCTTAAGATGCCTCAATACTTGCAATGAAATATTTTCTGGGAAATTTCTCAGATGAAGTAATTTTCACATTTCCCTGGACTCCAGTAACTGCTGGTGTATTTATTACCTTTTTCTGTTACAAGAAGTTCCATTACATTTGAGAAATGCACAAAGCTGGTACACTGTTCTGGTGAGCGTATTTGTGTGTGTGTGTGCATGTATTAAGCATCTTGCATTTACTTCTGCATTATATACACGGATGTACATGTATGCATACAGGTATTTATCATTCAAGACCAGTGTCTGTGGACACTAGAGTTGTTTCATTTCCTAGATGCTAAGTAAAATGAGGAATAGGAAGCTAACATGTCCCTGTGTCTGTTGCTCCCTTTGTTTGCAAGTTTGTAAGGCAGGTGTCTCCTAGTGATAAGCAATAGCAAACGTTTAAAACAGTGACAGTAATTTTATTGTGCTTCATGTTCTTGTTCAGTAAAATAGTACCACACTCCCTTAAAATAGACTGTACTGCAGCAGATAGCTGTGACCCAGCAGTCTCTTTCTTCATTTTGTTGTTTTAACAAACGTGTCTAGCAGGATTTACAAAAGTCTGCTTCTGTCTGTCTGGTTTAGGCTATAAGCTGATAGGTCAAGCACGAAGGAATAAATGGGCCATCACTGCAGGTGCAGGAACAGTTTCTTTATAATCATGTAATGAAAGGAAAAGCTCATGTTTGTTCATCTTTACAGCAAGAAAATACTTAGTGTCAAGTGGGAAGTGTTTGATTGTGATTCAGCTTACACTTGGTGTTTGATCAAAATCTAGGTTAAATTATTTGCACTCCTACCTCACAACTTCCTCCTAAGTCAGCGTTGAAAACCTGCTTTTGTTTTCTAGTTTTGCCTGGGCAAAGCTGCACCTTTTCAGAGTCTTTCCATCTCACAGTGCCCATTCCAGTGGTCCAACATCTGTGGGAGGGCTGAGCAGTCATCAAATCTCTATCACAAATACTAACAAAAGGGCTATTTATAAACTCCAAATGGTGTGAAACTTGTAACACCTCTCTGATGCCAGAGGGTTGCATGTACACTGTTTTCCTCTTTGATCTCAAGTCAACTGTGATGGCTTTTGGCTATTCCTGCAAGTCCTCCATACTAGCATGTGGAAGGAATGTAGTTGCCAGTGATTCATATTGGTGATACAGAGCAAATCTAAAAAAAGCCGTTACTATGTTCTGTGTTAAACCACCATAGATTAGGTCACCTGCTTATCCCAACCTGTCTGAGGCTGTCAGACTCCCCATGTTCTCGTCACAGTATCCTAACTGTGGCAATTCTCAGGCTCCCTTGATGCACCAGCCTGACTTGTATGGATGGGTAGGTAGCAATGTAAACTGGATTTGCGAAAGAACCTTGGCAAATCTTTTTCAGTGTTTATGGACTTCCCATCTGCCTGCTGGAGGAGTATAAAAATATTATAAAAGATACACAAATAATTGTATCATAGAGGGGATTTTAGTTTTTTGTGTTCTTTTTTCTAATGCCACTGTGCCAACACAGTGAAATTCTGCATGTCACTCGCTCACACACCTGCATGGCTTTTGAGATGGCTCTGTTTACTTGTGCATGAGAGGGAAATGATGAACCTCATCACCAAGAAGGAATGAGAGCTCTCCCCCTTTTGATACAGGCATGACTTTCTCCTCACACTGTTAGTGGAGTTGTCACGCAGCAGTACTGTGCAACCCCATTTTCTTGGCTTGTTGGTGCTAATGTCGTTGCTGCCTGTGCAGTGAGCTGCAACCGCCAAAGTAAGATCCCTTTCTGAGGAGTGATGACAGGGTTTCTTAATGCAATTTTCAAGAAAGTTTTCTGACACTGTAGTTGAGTGTGTTTGAAAAAAATTATAGTTGCCCTGAGTATCCAGTGCAAAACATTCACCTGAAACTCCGCTACTGTTTTCCCACCTGAGACCTTCACTTTCTAGTTTCTGTAGCCATATCATAAATTAGAGCACTGGGAGAAAGTATGTAGACTGGCTATTGGCCTGTTGCTCCCTCACGACCAAGTCCAGCTTCACCTGAGATTGTTTTTTGGACTTCCCTGTCATGTTATTTCAGTTGTTAGATCAGTAGAAAATCTGTAATACCCAAATTACTGCTGCCTTCATGGTTATTGCAGGTTTTAATTACCAGTTTTCTGTAACTCTTTTTGTTTTTTTTCCTTAATATGTGAATATGAAAAAGTACCTAGCAAAATAAAAACTGAGAACACAATTCTTATTGGTTCTCCTGTTCAAAAATGAAAAAATTATTTAAATGGGAAAGCACTTGCACCATACTATTTCATCTAACTGGAAATACATCCAGCATTATATGCCAAAGTGCATGAATAACATTCAGCCTTTTTCTTTTAATATCTTGGGTTTAGGAGATTCAGGTGTAGCATTCCAAAAGTTGGATTTTTGTTATTGTAAAACACACCCTCTATGCAGAATTAAGTAGAAAATTGAATGGTTGTGTCAGAGTCATTGTTACACAGCAATATTTCTTGTTCAAGTTGAGTGTGACCCACTTCAAGGTCAATTTGTAGAATCAGTAGCCAGTAGGGGAGATAAATTTATCTTTGGCTGTTAATCCACAAAATCTATCCTTTACCAGCTCAGGAGTCCCATTTAGACATAGCAAGCTGGTTTGCCTCTGCCCTGCCAAGCCACACTAAGCAACTGTGTAAAATGGAATTTAAATGGCATGCATCAGAATGAAGTCACTTCCACTGGGGCAGAAAATCAATGTTCATTAACTAGGGCTGGATGATCAAGATATGAATGTCAGCCAGTTATACCTAGGTATCATTCTCAGTACAGACCACCACTCTTTTAATTAGAGAAGATAAAATCATATAAAAGAAGTGGTGGCTGTGCAAGATACCAGGTTTACAACATTTGACGTAGCCTTTGACCTCACCATGAGGCCTGCTCTGTGTTAGCTTAGATTTGTGCAGCTACATAAAACCTCCCCTTTAACCTGAAATCTTACAGTGTGCTAATCTGTCTTCCCCACACAGGCCAGTGTTTCCCAAATGATACAGCACATCAGGCTAAAGAAAAGAAAGGTGTTTTTAAGGCCTTTCCATTGAAGTGGCTGTATCTGTGCTTTCACACCACCTATGATGTTTGAGCTTGTTCAGGGTAAGAGTTTACAGCAGGCAATGCTAAATAACTCTCTTAACACCCTGTATAGTTATTTCCCTTACTTGCAGAAAGACAGTGTGAAGCAAATGCAAAATGATTTTTGTGTCTGTCTTGGTCTCAGCACACCCATTGACTGGAAGGACTGTATGTAAAAGGCCTGATACATCCACTGAACTCCAAGGAAAGACTGAGAGTGTCATTGGCCAAGCCCCCAAGTGCTGGTTTGACTGCTGGAGGTTAGCACACAGAGGAAGCCTCTGAGGACCAAGTGGGTTCAGAAAATAGAGTCTCTTATCACAGTGTAGTTCTTACTACAATACATATATTTGTAATGGTAGATAAGTATCTGTATGTGTACAGACTGCAACATGGTAAACCTTCAGTGAAAGCAGCCAGTTTAAGCAAATGAAATAGCATTTTCCCTGTTGATGTAAAAAACAATTTTAGCCAATATCTTCTAGTACTAGCCAATTTTTAGTTCCTCAGTTTATAGATGCCCAACTTGAAACTTTTCAGGACTGTCTGTTCACTGTCTCTGAGCTTTTGTTTCCTACACTGGGTGCTCAGTAAACAGTTTTGAAAATTGATTATTAGGTTGACACCTGAAGTCAAGAGATGTTTCTGGAGCTAAATATTTGTCATCATAATTTTCAGCATCTCTTGTGCTAGCAATGAGTGTCATTCTGAGCATGTCTTCTTAGCAGCTGAATGTGAGACTGGAAAGTTAAAAATGCAGCTCTGAAATAACTGTCTTGCCTACCATTAGCAGTGCAGCCTTGGGACGACATAATTCAGTATGGGCCAGCTGTAAAATATACATACAACTGGATGCTAAAATGACCCTCTTGCTGGTGCAACTACAGTTATCAGTGCCTGAACTAATTACTGTGAAATTAATTTTTATGTGACTGCATGAAAAGCAGTCCAGTTTTTGAAGGCAGTGTCTTTGACCTCAATGTGCTGTACCTTAATACAACTCTTGGGATTGCATGCTACATTTTGCAAATTAAAGCATTTTTTTATAGATCGAATGAATTTAGAATCCAGTGTCATTGATTTTAGACAAGACAATCTAGACACAGTAGTTTATTAAACTGAGGAATTGGAATCCAGCTTAGCTACTTGCAACCTCTGGCCATTTTAAGTCCTGCTCATTGGGTTGCTAAATTGAGGTGGATATTTACATCATCTGCTGCTCTCTGTGCCACCTGAGAAATGGGTGTTCAGTCTCCATAGCAGTGTGCAGTGTTGCGTTGTTTTTGACATACTTTAAGGCACTCCAGAACATGGTTCTGGTTCTAAACTGCTTAGCCTCTTGTTAGATACTGCAGTCTCATTACAGTGAAGTCAGAATAATGTAGGTAAGTTTTCATTCAGTCCTAACTGATCTACTAAAGCTGCACTGCTATTACAGAATTCATGTTGTGCAGAGAAACAGTTACAATTAAGTGTAAATGAGTTTAAAATGTGTCATTCTACATGTCTTCTTTTTAGCCTGTCTGTGTTTGCATGCACATGCACACATACAGGCAGACTAGCCTTCCATCAGCATTTCTCTCCTGCTATGTATGTATAATTCATATTCCATGTCGCTGGTGCCAGCAAAGCACTTTTTCCGTATTATTTTCTCCAACAGCAGGGTAATGCAGCACTCCTGATGGACTAGAAGGTACTGGTGAGGAAATTTAGTAATGGACATGGTGCATTAAAATGTCAAAAGGAAAAAGAATGAGGGAGAAATGGGGAATAAATTTTTTTTTTCAAGAATAATAATATAAATAAAGCCCTGAATTCTTTTAGGTGTTTTACATCCTAGAGCCTGTCAGTATCTATGAAGTATTTTCCAGTCTGGCCCTTTTGATCTTGAAACTTGGGTTTAAAATTCTAATTGTGATTTTAAAAGCTGCGGTTATGTAGCAGGAAGACTCGAAGTGCTCCAGTAAAACTTAACAGTCTTTAATCCCTGGAGAGAAAGTGTATACTTTCCATTGTTTTGTCTTTTCCCCTTAAGCTTGGAGGTGCTGTTCTTCTCTGCTGGGAAGTGCAGTGGAGTGCAGGAAGGTTAAGTACTCATTCAGGTTTCTTTGCTTATTCAAACCAGACTGCTTCTAGATGAAAGGCTGCCAACTGTGAAATCCCCAAAGTAAACTAGGCTAAGATAGGACTGGTAGCCATAATTGGAGCTAGTGACAGGGTACCTTATCTGTTGCCTTTGAAATGAGCCCCTAGCTAGCAGAAAGGCTCTTTCTGCTGGGTCTTTTATTTAACATTCAGCACAGGGAAAGCAGTACTCCTGTTCAAATTCAGGCCATTCACAATTCTCCAGTCTCGAGATGTCCAGTCATTTCTCCTCTACCCCATTCCTCCCAACACTCCCATATTTTATATTTCCTTTAGGTACCCTGATGGATCATGCTGGAATGAGCTTTTCTTGATGTTAATGCTGTTTGAATATCCAGGCAGTACATTTCAGTCCATGAAACTACACTGGCTTCCAAACTAATAAAAAAGGCCACGTATAGTTTCAACTGGACATGGTGATGTTGTTTCTTGACCTAAATGACTGTGCAGTGTTTCTGTGAACTCCAAATAGCTGCTGTGTTTGCTCCACCTGGTGATGGTGGCATTTCAGTACTGGGTGGAATATTTTCTCCCTACACCAAGTTTCTATGTGATTTGAGAGGTAGAAGTCAAAATATTAATGTTTACTGGTAAGGGAGCTACTAAGCAGTATTGACACATTTTTTAAGAAGGGTGCTTTGTTTCCTTGTGTTTTGCTTTTCAAAGCAGAACCATATATGGCTTTTTTTTTACAATGTATAAGGAGGGATGAAGTACAACTTGGCTTATATGTTTTCATTATGGTATAGGGAGAGATGGAAATCACTGTTCTGTGATTATTTTTTTAATGGAGATGTATTTTGTAGATCAGCTCAAAATTGATGATAAAATCATGTAAGTATTGGAAGAAACTTTACATGCTGAACTAACCAAAGCCATTTCTTGTGAGAGACTGAGAGAAATACATTTTTATCTGGAATTTTGTTTTACTAAAAGGTAAATCCATCATTTTGGAGCCCTGATGTCACCATGCTGCAGAGCTCATGCGGGCAACTAGTGATTTGGGGAGGCATTTTCTTCTTTTTTTGGTTACTCATCAATCAAGTAGACTGCTGTATGCTGTTCATGCCATTAGACATTAACCACAGACCTCAAGAGTCCTACTCCTTCCCTCCTTTGGAGTGTAACCATTCTTAAATTGTGAAAGCAGGAGTATGTTGGGAAGGAAGAGTGATTTTCAGTCATGAATGAGAATTTGCAATCATCTTAAGAGACACCTCTAATTCAATTATTAGTGTGTCAGGATGATTTTTGGCATGATTTCGTTATTTGGGAGGGCTGTTGAGCTCTACTGAAGTGCTGATTATTTCAAATCAAAATTGGAGCTTAGGACTCTGTGTAGTTTCTTTACATCCTGCCTTGGGGATGAATGGGAGAATACAAAAAAAAAAGCCAGGATAGCTATCTGTTTAATGGGACCCATGAAATAGCTAATTCTGTGACTGCTCTGTGTGATTTGGCACATACAATGTTAATGAACAAGACTGTGATTGAATAGCCTAATATTTTTGTGACAGAAAGGGAGAGACGTAAAAAATGGTTTAGAATGGTTTTAGGGTCTTTGGCAATGGTGACAGTGGAGAGAAAATTAAGCAGGATTGTTTTTGGTTTGGTTTGGTTTGATTTTTTTACAATGCTACCTGGGGAAATATGAGTGAGAAGACCCCTTAACTTTATTGATGGAGTTCACATGGGAGCATCAGTTCTAACTGGACATATAAGTTACCTTGTAATAATCATATTAAATAGTAAATTAACAACAGTGAGAATTTTTTTTAATGCAGCCAGCAGTCTCACTAACACATTAAATACCTGTTGCAGTTGTCACAGTAGATTTCAGGCATCTTCTGAGCCAAAGATGTAGACAAGAGCCAGCTGAAACCATACTGACATATGCACTGCATTGCTCTTGTGAAACTGGAGTGCTAAAGTGCCAAGACCAATAGTAGTACTGGTAGTAATAATATTGATAAACATGTAACAGCTCCAGGATATTGGACAAAGATAGGTAAGTGAAAATNGTGAGAGACTGAGAGAAATACATTTTTATCTGGAATTTTGTTTTACTAAAAGGTAAATCCATCATTTTGGAGCCCTGATGTCACCATGCTGCAGAGCTCATGCGGGCAACTAGTGATTTGGGGAGGCATTTTCTTCTTTTTTTGGTTACTCATCAATCAAGTAGACTGCTGTATGCTGTTCATGCCATTAGACATTAACCACAGACCTCAAGAGTCCTACTCCTTCCCTCCTTTGGAGTGTAACCATTCTTAAATTGTGAAAGCAGGAGTATGTTGGGAAGGAAGAGTGATTTTCAGTCATGAATGAGAATTTGCAATCATCTTAAGAGACACCTCTAATTCAATTATTAGTGTGTCAGGATGATTTTTGGCATGATTTCGTTATTTGGGAGGGCTGTTGAGCTCTACTGAAGTGCTGATTATTTCAAATCAAAATTGGAGCTTAGGACTCTGTGTAGTTTCTTTACATCCTGCCTTGGGGATGAATGGGAGAATACAAAAAAAAAAGCCAGGATAGCTATCTGTTTAATGGGACCCATGAAATAGCTAATTCTGTGACTGCTCTGTGTGATTTGGCACATACAATGTTAATGAACAAGACTGTGATTGAATAGCCTAATATTTTTGTGACAGAAAGGGAGAGACGTAAAAAATGGTTTAGAATGGTTTTAGGGTCTTTGGCAATGGTGACAGTGGAGAGAAAATTAAGCAGGATTGTTTTTGGTTTGGTTTGGTTTGATTTTTTTACAATGCTACCTGGGGAAATATGAGTGAGAAGACCCCTTAACTTTATTGATGGAGTTCACATGGGAGCATCAGTTCTAACTGGACATATAAGTTACCTTGTAATAATCATATTAAATAGTAAATTAACAACAGTGAGAATTTTTTTTAATGCAGCCAGCAGTCTCACTAACACATTAAATACCTGTTGCAGTTGTCACAGTAGATTTCAGGCATCTTCTGAGCCAAAGATGTAGACAAGAGCCAGCTGAAACCATACTGACATATGCACTGCATTGCTCTTGTGAAACTGGAGTGCTAAAGTGCCTAGACCAATAGTAGTACTGGTAGTAATAATATTGATAAACATGTAACAGCTCCAGGATATTGGACAAAGATAGGTAAGTGAAAATTTGTCTGTTGGGAAATCCCTTTTTGAGAAAAGAATCCCTTCCTCACCATGCTGCTGCACAGTTGCATTCAGATTGCTGTCAGCCAGATGACATTTCACTATGAAAAGATACACTGAAGAGCTGGCATGAAGTGATCAGGGCTTTTTCAGTTGGCTTCCAGCACAGCTCCATAGGGCTGCAGTGGTGCTCAAAAGTGACTGAACGTGGCAGGAATGTGGTGAGAGGCAGCAGAGGTCCACACATCCAGGTGAAAGAGGAGGGATCTCATGGCTCAAGCCTTTCCTGGGGCAGTGCCCCACTGGAGGAAATGGAAAAATTGAATTAGTGAAACACAGTGTGTCCTTATCTTCCTCTAGCTTTTTTGCACCACGCTTCTGTGACCTTCTGGCTGTTCATGTGCTGGGAACAGACTCTTACCCACTTTCAAGCAATCATTCTGGGAGAGAGTTCATCTGGCCTTCCGACTTTTTAGTACAGCTATTTATAAACATGCACAAAAATAGAAGGTGCATAGTGAGAGAGTCATATGAGTCATTCCCATTTTGATATCGAGTCACACCAGGCAAAATCACCTTTCTTGGCATCCTGGTTCAGACTGACTGCATCGTGCCATACAGGGCAAATGTCTTTTTTCCCTACAAACCCATTTTGTGCATGCTTCTGCTTGCTGGGCAGATTACAGCAGCCTTCCTTCACCCATCACACACTCCACCTGGGCTGAGAAATGTACCTCCTCAGTGCTCAGGCTGTATGTCTGATGGGGACAGAGCTGCTGTTGAAATCCACATAGTGAGGAAGGTAGGCAGAGGTCACTAAGAGTGGAGCTTTGATGGGATTACAAGCCATTTGACTTGGCCACTATTCAGTAGTCCCATGTTTACTGTCACACAGCATTATATTGTATTTATCTAGTATGGCTTGCACTGAGTACAAAGGACTTCATTTGTTCTTATACAAATAAATTCAAATGTGGAGGTTTTGCCTCTTTTGTAAGAATGCTGCACAAAAAAGCCATTTCAGGGAATCCCTGTGGGTTTGAAGACTGATGACCAAATGCTGTGGTCACTGTGAAATTCAGACCAAGAAAAATGTAATTAACACAAATGGAATTTTATTAAAACAAAATTAAATAGATGCAGCCTAAACAAACAAAACCCACCAAAATAACACACACACCAAAAAAATGCCAAACCCAACAGGTTTTCACTAAATTTCTTTCATGTTTTTCAGGCACACACCCTTACACCATTAGAATCAAAGGAAATTAAGGATTTTGGGTTTTGTTCTGTTTGCTTGTTTGTTTGTTTTCCCACAGTCTTGTGCTGTGTTTTCCTTACTGTATTCATCTACTTCATTATTCTTCTGGCCATATATTAGACCATTATTAATTTTGCATCTCTTCCTCAGTTTTTGTTACCTGTAAAATGGGATACGGAGATGGTTTTTGATCTCAGCATGCATTCAGCAGTACAAATGCTGGGTAGTTGTGTTGTTGTTAGCACCAATACTCATGAGTTACACGTGCCTCTTGGATTACTCTTCTAGTGTTTGCTTTGGTGTGACACTCCTGCAGTTTTTTGGGCTTCGAATGACTACCAGCTTAGGTAGCCCATCAGCCCATCACTGACATGCCCTTTTCACTTTTCATGTGCACACGTGAAATTTTCTTTTCACACCTGTCATGTCAGCAGCTTTATCTTTATCAGTTGCTTTGTTAAAACTTTGCTATTGGGAGTGGTGAGCTTCCCCACTGAACAGAGAAATCCATTAAGTACACTTACAATAGCAGCTAACAGGGGTTGCTAAGCTTTTGGATACAGTGATGTTAAATTTGCTTGTTTTATTTGCATGGAAACTGACTTTATTGTCATTTTATAGCTGCCCCAGTCAATATTCAGATTTCATGTGTCTTGGCCTTTGTTAACAGTGCTAATGCACTGATTAACTTCCAGTCGGAGCAAAGTAAGCAATGTTGGAGTTTACTTTCTCTTGTTCTCTTCTCCTTCCCCCAGTCCTCCCATATCCCCTGATGGCAGGATGGTTTCACTTCTCCAAGGAAGCCCATAATGTAGCGAGAAGGAAAATCCATAACAAAAGAGCATATGTATCTGCATGCACATGTTTATGTGTAAATTCTCCAGGGAGAAAGCATTCATGGGTCTCACTCCTGAATTACTCTCATTATAATAACCCATTTGGTGTCAAAAGTGTGACATATTATAAGCGCTTAAGGCTAGTCCCAGCTCAAGACAGATTTAAATAAAGTACTTCTGGTTATTGTGCAGGTCAGTGTGTTTAAATAACAACCCCCCAAATCATACTTTGACATTTAAAAGAGAGAGGAAATATTGTCATGCTGCAGACCTGGCACCGATAAGCACAGGGCAATTTGGTCAGTACACTGTGATTTGTGAGAGCAGCCTAACACAGTCATTTTCACAGTTTGTAATCAAGTCGCCACCTTAGCAGTGTGTCAGCATTAAAAAAAAAAAATGTTCCTTTTAAAATGTTTACACAAATTACTCCCCTGAGGTGCTGCAGTGCATTCGCTGCAAAACTGATGTAGGTTAAAGATCTGGAGCAGAAATGGCAAACTTCAATGAGCTTGTGGACCCTTTTTTTCTTCTTTTCTAGCCAATTGCTCAGGTGGCCAGGTCATGGTGACAGGATAATTTTTTCAGGTCCGGTGTCCTGGGCAGGATAACTGGGAGAAATCCCTACATTACATGAGAGCTGTGGGAAGTGTCAGGAGGCACAGTGCAGATGTGCCCAAATAATAACTGGTGCTAGCTTGTGGCCACCAGCATGCACGAGATGTTATTCAGTGGCAGCTCTTCCCTACCTGGCCTGGGTGCCCTATTGCTTGCTCTCTTCTCTCTCCTCCAGTTCTCCCATATCCAAACTCAGGCTCAAGTCCTGACCATCCAAGGGGTCTTCTGCTAAACTCACTCCAGTTTATCACCATCTTTCCTTTACTGGGGGATCCAAAACTGGAAATGATACTCTAGATGGAGCTTACTAAATGCTGTATAAAGAGGATGATCAGCTCCCTCCATCTCCTTGCCCTGCTAGGCCACGTTGCTTGATCAGGGCTCGCCCAAGTGTGTCAGGGTGCATGAGCAAAGGAACAGAAGGAAGGCACATCTCTGGTAGCACCCTTCTTTTGAGACTCTCCTGTAAATCCTTCTCATCCTTCAGTCTGACCTGGATGAGCCTCCACAATCATGCTGGAGGGACCTTCCCAGTGTTTCCCCTGGGAGTAGCAGCGCTCTGTATGTTCCTTCCTGCTCCTTCTTCTGCATATCTCTTTTCATCTCCCTTCTCTGGAGCACCTAGTAAGGATGCTTCTGACTGTTGCTTATTCTTTTGTTGCCATCTGCCCTCCCCTCTATTGAGAGGAGAGCACAGAGTAGCAGATGTGTACTAGAAAAGCTGCAGAAAGATGTAGAACTTGATCCCTTTGTACACAGCAAAAACCTATGTTTCCATATGAAAAGTTGTCTTCATGTCTTGTCCTGCTAAGAAGTGTGATCCACTTTTATCATTGTCCATAGCTGAATCACACCTTCCTCCAAACTCAATTTTGTAATTAGTTCAGGAAGATGACAGCCTTCATCAGTTGGCAATACTGAGCAGGTTCTAAATCACATACCAGTGAGTATTAAGGGCTGCAGAATGACTTCTGTGTAGCTGTCAGAGACAACACACGAACATACTGGTGATTTCAGCTCCAATTAAAGGAAAATATCTCAGTATCAGAGATCCTGCTTAGCAGCTCTGTGCTTCTTTGTATTGTCAGTGCTCTTCTTTCTTAAAATTTCTTTGTTCAGCTTTGTAACGATGACCAGATCTTGTATGTCAACTCCTTTCTTTAAATGCATGAACTTCTGCATTAGCTCAGAAGACACAATTAGATCTGATGCTGCTTGTTTTGCAGAGAAAAGAGATTAAGTGCAGATTAAGCTTTAAGTAGATTGCAAATGAAGGAAAACTAAAGAGAGAACAGAACCTTCTTGAAAGGGAATGTTTTTAATTTGACCAGTTCTGTTTTGGACATGATGGATAGTACACCAGACTACGAACAGCACAGTGAAGCTGACAAGATAGGATCATAGGGTCATTCAAGATGGAAGGAACTTCAAGATGTCTCTGGTCCAGCCCTTAAATCTAGTCTGAACTGCTCATGTTTTAACTGGTACTCTTTTGTGTCTCAGCCTCCCACCATACCCTACTGTGAAGAGCCTGGTTTCATCACCTTGCTGTCCCTCTTTTAGGTGCTGGGTGGGCTGCTATTAGGTTCTTCTCAAAAGCTGTCTCTGCCTCAGGATGAACAGCCCTCGTGCTTCAGTCTCTCCAGGGTGCATCCTCAAGCCCTGACCATCTAAAGGGTCTTCTGCTAAACTTACTTTAGTTTATCACTATCTTTCCTTTACTGGGGGATCCAAAACTGATGATAGTCTAGATGGAGCTTAATGAATGCTGAGTAAAGAAGGCACAACCAGCTCCCACCACCTCCTGGCTCTGCATCTGGTCACACAGCCCAGGATGCTGTTGGCCCTCTCTGCTGCCAGGGCACTCTGCTGGCTCACACTCGGCTCCCTGCCTGCTTTTCAGCAAAGCTGCTCCCCCCAGTGAAGCCCCAGCCAGCACCGCTGTAGGGGGCTCTGCCTTCCCAGGTGCAGGACCTCGCACTTGTCCCTGTTGACTTTCATAAGGTTCCTGTCAGCACATTCCTCCAGCCTGTCTGGGTCTCCCTGGGTGGCAGCCCTTTCCTCGAGCGTAACAACTGGCTCTGGCATTATGCAAGTGCTGTGAATTACTGAATTGTCAGCAGAGTAAATAACCCAGAGAAAGCAGGCGCTTCTCCTCCCTCCCCATTTTTAATCTCTTCGTTTGCTGATATTTGGAGATCTACTTGTAGCAGCAGAGCAGGAAAAAAAGAAATGTTTAGGCTTAATTATAATGTTTACATTGATAGTGTAATCCGAAATTCGTATTGGCCCAGGTGTTTTTTCTTCTAAACGGGGAAAAATAAGTGATCTGGGATCACGGTGATGAAGGAGTTACGAGCTGGAAAATACCTGATAGGTCATCTAGTTCATATGTAATGCAGGGTTTCTCTGACCAATACATCTTCTTATGTGTTGTCTGTTGTTGTGTCAGGTATTGGGGTTTCCTTCATTCCCTTGGAGGACAACTGCATCTCACTGTGGAGACATTTTTTCATACACAAGTGTTTGTTTTCTTAATTTCATTCTATTATTCCTCATTATCACCTGCATCACCCCTAAGCAACCCAGCCATTGATGTTTATGTGGTAAATATTGTTAAATTGTCTACTTAACTGGGTTTGTTCTTCTGTAGAATCCAGGGCAGGTCAGTTGAATTTTTGCCATTGGATGTCACTACTTGTACAGCATTTTAAAAGACCTGATTTTTTATTTAGCTTCCCAGAAAAATGGAGGAGGGAATTGGGAGATGTAGTAGGAGTCTGGTAGTATGCTTTGAGAGAACTACTACTTAAATAGTGTGTTGGATATGCTTTTACTGAAAGCAGCACAGAAGGAAACATAAGTTTTTTGACTTAAGTCCAACAACCAACAGATGATGCTGTGACCTTAAGCATATATAAATATGTTTAGCAGCTGCTGTGTAACATATTTATAAGTGTTTAGTGACCTGTAGGTTAATCAAAATGAGTTTGGTGATCTCAGCTCAGTTCTTAATGGACTCCACTTCATATTATAGCACTGATGCAGCACAATTTGTCACAGTCGGCAGTCCTTACTCAAAGGAGGCCCACAGTGGATTGAGAATTAAAGACTGAAGTAATACCTGATTATTTGTCCCTAAAGAAACTTTCCATTCCAAGCCATCATAGAGCAGAATAACACGTGGAGAGGCTCTCTACTGTACACTGCACCTAGTCTCAGGATGAAATAATGTTTACTCTTAATTAGCTCACATCAGTGCTTTGATAGGGGACCAGGGAAGGACAAGCTTCTGCCAGGGGTGGTGCTGAGACTTTCCACTTGCTGGGCTCTTTCCAGAGATAGAGAGCTGTGTCCATTACAAGTGCACCATTACGTGAGAGGATGAAACTGAAAGATACTGCCTTGAGAAAAAGGCAGCCATAAAATTTTGGAATTAGGTTCTGCCATTCAGGTCTTTCTGGGTCCGGTGGCAATTTTTTTAGACTTCAGTTGTTTTCTTGCTGTCCTGGTCAAAGCTAGTACATTCCTTTTATTTAATTTCCACTCCCTGTCTAAGCTGGAAATAGTTTCCTACTTTTTGATTTAAAGCTGTTGTACAGCAGTATGCTTTCACGAGCTACAATTGAGATTGATGTCCATAGTGGATAACATGAAATAGGTTGTACCTCAATTTGAGACAATGAATAGCCCCACAGCTTAGAAGATACACATACTATAGGAAGTAGCAGCATTGAAATATTAGTCGGTAAGGACCAATTTCAGCTTACCTGCAAGGTACATATCTCCTGTGTATTTTTAAAGCAAAAAAAGGACATTGGAGAGATAGATCCCTGTAGAGACTTCTGTCTTTTCTACCATCCTAGCCTTATTCCATAAAAGAACCTTTCAAAATCCATTACTACTTTTTTAAAGTGTAAGAATGCACTTGCACACTTTCTTCACTAGTAACTTTACCCAGTAAAGAAAAGGATTTTGTTTATACAGCATAAAGAAGTTAATATCAGTTGACTGCTTTTGTTGAAATACAGCCATTTTCAGCTAAAAAAGGGGAGGGGGAGTGTTTAAGATACATTATTTACATAAGAAAAGCCTGATTGTGTGACTGACATCTTTTAAAGTTGTTGCCAAATGGTCCTGCTCTTCTCTTTTCCCTTTGTAATTTTCCCTTGGAGCATTGCACCACTGTGCATTTTAAATCTTTTCCCTCCACTACTCACTGCAAGCTTCATCAGGGAAATGACATTGTATGGCAGTTGTCTCCTTCATATCAAAAGAAAGCCTTTGCCTCTTTGCAAGAGTGAAGAAAAGTTTGTCTTCAGAGAGCAAAGGACAAAACTGACTTGGAAAAAATATGCTTTATTTAGATAACACGTTCTCTTTTCCTTTGAAGAAATTCACAATGTGTCAAGAAAAATTAGGCCAAATAACGCTTTAATGGTCTTCCTTCTGTACCTCCTGAAAATAAAAACCTGTTTACCAATTGCGTGAAGAATCTGCCATGAGTTTGGAGAAGACAAGAAGCCATTTATGTTTTTCAGGTTGTTGGTTTGGGGGTGTCTGTTTTGTTTGAATACTGTATAATGCTGAAAAATAGAATTTATACTAAAATATCTCGCTACCAGGACTTGCAGTTTTCCATACCTATAGGATAAAATTAAATGCTTTGTTTCTCATAAGAAGATAAAGCTTGACAGGTACCAAAGCTATGTGAAGGGCTGGTTACTTCTTGTCTCCTTTATTTGGAAAAATAGCATAAATTTTCAGGGGCTACATTGAAGAAACAGGTCTGAGATTTTTATTTTCCTGTGTGGGCTATGAATATACAAGTAAGTATATTTTGCCTGTGTTGATATACATATATATATATATATATATAAAATTTTATATGTATAAGTCTATATCCATATACATCTCATAATATGTGCAGTGTTCAAATGTATGAAGAAAAGGTAGACAATTATGGATTAAAAGAATAAAAGGTTATTTTTGTACTTGGATCATGCATTACACTGGGTTATTTTACTTAGTTGGATTGGATTATTTTCTTCCTTGTGCCTCAGTTTATCTGCAGTATTTGTTAATTTAAGTACAAAGTGTACTTAGATACTCTTTAGAATTTAGGAGTAGATAAGGTTAGCTTTCAAAAAGAATTGTTCTGAAGATCTTCGCATTTGAATATAGGGAGAATTAGTTAAGGACAGTTTTTCAGACAAACTCAAGTCTCAGAAAAGCATTATACAGCCATGTAAATAATTTTCAAAACCAAAACAGTTCTCATTTCTTTGTTTCTTGTTTCAACAAATTGTAGCATGTACATGGTTTTTTAAAAGATTGGACATAGATGGCACATGAAAAAGATTAACATGGTATTCAATACAGTAACATCAGATACAGAAATCTGAAACAGAGTCTATTGTGCCCATTTTTCTTCTGGTCATTTCACCATTTTTGAAGTTATGGTGGATAAGGATTTCTATTACATGGTTACATTTGCAATTCACTGGATTTTTTTTTATGCCAATGCTATGTTCTGTGACTCCTGATCACATTGCTGTCTACTCATAAGATAGATGAGTTGTATTTTTGTACTGATTGGCTGTGATGTGTAAAGACATGGGTAGGCATCTCTTGATATTCATGTTCAGTCCAACTCTGTCTCAGATATGTGGTAACTAATTCCAGATTAATTCAGAACTCCCCACGTAGGTAAAATGAAACTAATTATGTGCCTTCTCCTTAGCTATTTGCAAACAATAGGAGATGCACTCTGCATCTCAGCATCCTCAGCAATGAGGTATGTAATGAGAAACCATGTGTGTGCTTTGCTTTTCTCCTAGGCAAGGCAATTTTCCTGCCATGAATCAGAGTGGTATTATGGGATCCAGCTCTCCCTACACTCAGCCAATGAACAACAGCTCTGGCTTGATGAACCCGCAGGCTCCTCCTTACAGCATGGCACCTAACATGGTGAACAGCTCAACAGGTAATGGTGAGTAACCTTTCAGTAGTGGCCTTCCTCCCTGCATCTGTGTAACAGTACCAGCCTTGGGCTCATGGCTTCATTCAGCTCACCCCTCTTGGGTACTTCAGAATGGTTTGAAGCTAGGCTAAGATACCTTTTTTTTTTGTACAGTAACTCATACATTTTTCATTAATTCCTTTTGCACAGCATGTAGATGAGTAAAGTGTTTTGAACAGTTCCAGCAACACTCGGACCCAGTTTGACATAGGTGTTGACTAGCAAGTTTATGTGTATTTATGTGTGTGTGTGTGTCTGCAAGAGAGGAAAGGAGAAAAACTTCATTTTATTAAGAAGCTGCTGTTACTTTTCAATGTCTTACTTCTTAAGATTGCAATTTCAGATATTTAATGTGGTACTGGTTTAAAAAAAGAGATGTGCACCTGCTCTGAATTGAAGATGCTGTAAGTTGAGCACTTAAAATAATTACTCTGTTCTGAAAACATAAGCCATATTTACCATTTCCAGAATTCTCACAACCATATATAGACTTTCTTCATTTATTTAAATATCATGGTCTAACTAGGTGTTGTGGTGCTAGGTCATAGTCTGGACGTGATGATCTCGGAGGTCTATTCCAGCCTTAACAAACAATTCTGTGATTCTGTGATATCAGTATATGAAATTTAGTCATAACTTCCTTTTGTAGAAAAAAAAAGCACAGCATATTCAGTGTAGCTGCTGTATTTCTTCTTCATATCATGACTTGTGAATTTTGAATTATTTTGGTGTGTGGACCATGAAAACAGGTGAATGTAGTTCTGTGAAAATACACTGAACAGTCCGATTCAGCTTGAAGTCATAACAATTACCCTCCATCAAAATAATATTTCAGTAAAGATCAGTTCTTTGATTGGGGTGTGTTTGGACAGAGTGCCAATGACCCTGAAGTGGATTCCCCCAAATGCTCATTCCAGTCACGGAGTGTCTCTGCATGCTTTACTGATTCCATTAGCCACTTTGGAAATGTTGGGGGGGGGTGAAGTTTTTCTGTGAAAGTGGAATAGGTTGTTCTAAGGTGATTTGATGTTGTTTCTTTGTTGGTTTTGTTGCTACTTTTGTTTCTTTATAAAATTACTTCTGAGCATTGAAACTGTACTATAAATTTTGTTTTGCTATTAGCAGAANTAGAAATGTCTTACTGCTTAAATTGCATCTTACCAAACAAGAGCCTGTGTTTCACTGTCTTTCACTCTGCCCCGCTTAGTCTGCTTCACTCCTACATCGTCTGCCTCCTTTCCCATCTTTCCTTCCTGTCACTTCTGTTATGGCCCTGCTTCCTGGGAGAAAAGGGCCACTATGAGATTCTAGTGCCCAGTATGCCTATGGAGTTTCTTTCCTCTACACAGGAGCTCCTGACACACTTAATAGTGTCCTAATTGTCCAAGAATACTATGTTAACATTTTTTGTTAGCAGAAGAAACAGAGAGGAGGCTGTTAATCAGTAAGATGTGAAATAAACAAACAAATACATAAATAAATAAAAAAGGAAAAGGCTTTTTCCAGTGCTGGCTTGGAAGCCATTGGTTAGTCTAGACAGCCCACTTCACCCTCTGGATGTAGCAGGAAAAGCTATTGAAAAGACCATTAGATAATAGCTTGCTTTTCCCCCACCAGAGCTGTCCCAGGTAATAATATGTTTTGTTTGTGTAGTTATGTGTTTTGTCTGGCTTGCTGAAATAAAATTACTTCTGAGCATTGAAACTGTACTATAAATTTTGTTTTGCTATTAGCAGAAGTAATTTTTCCCCCTTTTCTTTTGGCCCCCAGAGCTGCAAAAATAACCAACAGCAAACAGATGGCAGAATGCCCTGCCTAAGAAGATTTATGTATTCCTAAGGAATAACCAGTTTAAAGGAAGATTCACAGAGGTTTTTTTGTTCAGATAATTCAGCCATTCGTTATTTCATACAGTGGAAATCTGTTCAATGCAAGGCCATTTATCCTAGCAGTCTTTTGTATTGGGTAGTCATACTCTTTTTATTGTGTTATGCATTCTGAAATATTGGATTTTTAATAATTTAAACATTTATCAGGGGTTTTTCTNTAAAAAAGGAAAAGGCTTTTTCCAGTGCTGGCTTGGAAGCCATTGGTTAGTCTAGACAGCCCACTTCACCCTCTGGATGTAGCAGGAAAAGCTATTGAAAAGACCATTAGATAATAGCTTGCTTTTCCCCCACCAGAGCTGTCCCAGGTAATAATATGTTTTGTTTGTGTAGTTATGTGTTTTGTCTGGCTTGCTGAAATAAAATTACTTCTGAGCATTGAAACTGTACTATAAATTTTGTTTTGCTATTAGCAGAAGTAATTTTTCCCCCTTTTCTTTTGGCCCCCAGAGCTGCAAAAATAACCAACAGCAAACAGATGGCAGAATGCCCTGCCTAAGAAGATTTATGTATTCCTAAGGAATAACCAGTTTAAAGGAAGATTCACAGAGGTTTTTTTGTTCAGATAATTCAGCCATTCGTTATTTCATACAGTGGAAATCTGTTCAATGCAAGGCCATTTATCCTAGCAGTCTTTTGTATTGGGTAGTCATACTCTTTTTATTGTGTTATGCATTCTGAAATATTGGATTTTTAATAATTTAAACATTTATCAGGGGTTTTTCTGCCAGTGCATTTGTGAGGTTTTCTTTTGTTCCAGTTTTATTAATTCAAAGATTACACAATGGAAAGTAAGTATGAGATGAACTAGAGGAGTTCAGTGTACCTCTTTTCCTCTGCGTGTGAGCAGCCAATGCATCTTGACTGCTGGATGCAGCTGACCTCAGAAAGCACCCAGACCAGGGTGATACAGGCCAGGGTGGGACTGGGAGCAGACACAAGAAAAGAAAATAGACTCAATGTACTGCTGGAGGCACATGCAGTGTGGATCTTGCATTTTCCATTGTCCTGACATCCTTCCACTTGGTTCAAGGAAATGGAGGGCTGAACTTCAGACAAGTGCAAATACAGTAACTGATAATGGCTTGAGCTGGGGGAGCACTTCAGGGTCAGTTCTGGGCTGCATTTGATGCGGTGGAGAGCTTGCAGGTGATACCTTCTTACAGGCTTGAAAACAGCATTTTCTGTGACACAAAGACCAGTTCAGCTATCTGACTCTTTTTTTCCTCACTGGTGTGAAGTCACATGTCTGTCAGATAAACAATGTGTAGGGCTAAAACCAAATGCAGCTGAGTGGCGGCCAGTAGAGTGAAATGTGGGCATTTGTTAACTTGCTCATGTGCACTGAGCATCAACAACTGCAGTTTCAATTAGAGGCCAGTGAAAAACTAAGGTAAGCAGTAGGGAGAAGATGGTTTCTTGGTTGTCTGGGTTTTGGAGAGTGCAGTTGCATTGCCTGTTTTGAGGGAGGAAGGCAACTTTTGGCTATATTCATTTTAATAAAATGCACTTTTAGGTTTTCCTCCAAAATAGAGAATGATTGCTGATGCTGATAGAATTGCTTTCATATGTTTTTGGAGCTTAAGCACAGCTAAGTATAACACTGGTTTTGCTGCACGTTTTTAGTAATATTTATAACTCCTTATTACCAGTTAATCCTTTTTTTTTTTTTTTCCTTTCGTCTTTTTAATTAATGTCACAGTTGATAGAAAAACTCTTGTTGCAGTTATGCATCCTGGTACATCAACAGTGACTGTGGATCAAACAACAGATCACCAGCTTCTGCTGATGTAGAGCAGTTTAGAAACACAGAAATTATAAGATCAAAGACGACAGATCCTTCTGATAGAGTATCTCATCCATAACAATAACAAAAGCTTCAAGAAAAAATGCCAAATTCCCTTCACAATTATGGAACAAACTGCCATTCAGAAAAACTGTATAACCTCCCCTGTCCTTTTGTTATACGAGTTCACATTTCTTATATATATTTTAGATTTNAATGAATTTTTATCAGGGTGATACTTTACATAAAATATTAAGTTCTAGGAGAAGTTATTTGCACTAAAAGAATTAAAAAGATGCTCTTAAATATAACATTGAAAATACAGACATTACTTACCTTTTCATGTGTATTATATATATATTTGACTATGTTTATTTGAATGAACCTCTGTTAGAGAAAGCAATCATATTTATGAAATGTGAAGCATTTTTTAGAAATCTTAATTGGTTTTCTCTGTTTAGCTGCTTGGTTACATTTCATTGAAAAATGGAAGCTTCCATTTATTTCACTGTTTCATTGGTCTAATACATCTCTTTGTATGAGCTGTTACCTAATGCACATTCACATCATCCTTCTGGAGGATATCAGCAGTTTGTAGCAGGTGAAGTATCCCATCATCTATGCTGCAAATCAAGCCAGCTCCTGGCATAGAGATAATCCACATCCCAAACAGCATGTGCTTGTCATCCCTCGGGTGAGGCTTGGTGCCACACTGAGGTCCTTAGTGGCCCACTCGTCCCTTTCAGATGCAGTGTCTGAGCTCCCAGACCTGTGCTTTGCCCCAGAGGAGGACAGTCATTTGTGGTAGGACATTAGGCAACATTCTTGTCCCTCTTCTGCTTTTCCTGTGGGCATAAAAGCAGTGGGGATCCTCTTGTCAGCTCCACATAAGTAATAAATGTGCTGCTTTTTCTTTTTCTTTTTTTTTTTTGAGAGAGAGGGAGAGTGCTAGGGGTGGAAGGGAGGAAGGAATGTCTTACAAAGGCTATAATATTCTGTTTTGTAGAGTGTGACTTGTTATTGCCCTAGCAATAAAGAGAAAAACAATGTTTGTGTATTGCTGCTCCTACAGTATTTCATCATCTTTGGAGACCGATAGAGCAGCCTTTAGCAAAAAAAAAGAATACTTTGCTGCAGCTTTACTCATGTCAATATCTGCCTTTGAGTACATTAAATTCAGTGTGGAATAGTTAATTCAGGACCTTGACCCATACTTGCTTTTTGAAATCATTCTAGCTCTTAAATTCTTATAATAAGCCAGAGGCTAGTACTTGAAACCTGTTCACAGTACACTACAACACTTTCTGAGTCAAGAATTCCCTGTTATCCTCCTCTCTAAAATGCTTTATCCTTTGGTCTGCACTTCACACACAGAATTATTAGTACCTGTGTAGAAAGACACTGTGTCTTATTTTAGCTGTTTCGTGACAATAACAGTATTTCACTGCTCAGAAAGGGTCAAAACCATGTTCTCTCCATACTGCTTTGCTAAAAATTAGTGAAGGGATGTCTGTTTGCAAATTGCTGGAAGTACACTTGCAAGAAGTTATGAAACAGCATTTCAACAGTGGATAGAGCTGTGGAATCATCTTCAGGAAAAGCTGTAGGGAAAGTAGAAAACCTTGCCATTTGCTAGTAAAGTCCTTGCAGTTCTCTTACCTGTAGAAAAAAAAGGATGTAGATGAAGTAAATAACCTAGAACAAAAAGTGAAACAGAATTTGGGATACTTCATTATTTTCTTCATAATTTACTTCCAGCTCTAACTGCATAGTCATATTTGTATATGCCAGCAAGAAATATTTAAAAGCCAAAATTAATTTCTATTTTTACATTTCTAAACACCATTAATACAGTCAGAATATGTGTGGTAATTTGCAGACTAGATTACCCATTACATGAGGTGTTGACTTGAAACGTCTGTGGAAAAGAGATTTTATAAAGGAATTGTGATGGAAACAGGACTACCAGGAATGGCAAAATTATTATATTCTTTGTAATAGAAATACAGTGTGCCAACCTACATAGCAGTAAGGTATCAGCAGATAATTTAGCCATGCAGAATTCTGAAGAACCATGATTGCTAACTGCTTTGTTTGACCTCTCTAAAATTTCTTTAGAGGAGGTCATCTTTGGTAGCATTGACACTAAAACTAAGACTTCATTTTTAGCTCTTTCACAGTGTGAAACGTGTTAACTGTTAAAATGAATTTTGTATAACAGTTCTGCATCCCAGTATGAAACCAGACTGTGGATTTGACCATTTCATACATTCTTTTTTTTAAATCTCTGAAAGAAAAACAACTTTTTTTTTTTTTAAACTGAGGAGTTAAAAGCTAAAATGTGTTAGGCTGCCATCCTTAATTTCGTAATGGTCACAAGCTGCCCAGATTCCACAGACAGAGTAAGGGCAAAATGCATACAAATCAAATGCTTAGTGGCTGCTGGCTTCCCAGTATCATATTGCTTTGCTGTTTTGTTGAGGCTTCACACACATACATAAAAATAACAGCATTTTTAGCTGATCCAAATAGATTTTCTCTGCAGCTGCATCACTTGAAAAAGGCTTTTTGTTCCAAGGCTTGAAGTCTTAAGTATTGCAAGTAATTTTTAATTATTTTTTTTTTTTTAATCTCAATTATGATTTATGTGTTGTGATGACTTTAAGGGGTTGATTGGGCTACAAATGTGCTTTGAAAAAACAAGAAAATGTGCCCGTGAAAAACACCGGCAATTCAAAGCTGAATATTGAGCATACAGTTGTAAACTGACATGGCACACGGCTGGGTAGGTTTTTTTGGCAGACCCATAGTCTCAACCTGCAGTGATGCTAAAGATATTAGCAAATTAGCACTGCAAAGCTTGCCAGCGTATTCGCCAGAGTCCTGCTCATGCTCTCACTGCTGTAATTAAAACTAATTATTTTCTAAAACATAGTAATACATGAATATGTGCAATAATCATTTTGTAGTGGGCAATCTGTGAAGTATTTTTAAAGCTTCTTTTCCCCCTCCTCTCTTTGGCTTGCTCTGCAGCGTGCCTGCTGCCTTGTGCAAGCCAGCATTGTCATTTTGCAGAGAGGCAAACTACTCTGGTAATGAACAGATTTTTTAAATGGTTTTTTAGAAATGATGCTTTGCCAATCCTTAAATTTCATAAGGTTGGTATATGTATTTTTTCCTTTTTATTTCCTTGTGGGTTATTCTGTCCTATGTTTTTGTTACCTCAGAAGGGCATGAAGGGGAGAAGAAAGGGAGAGGCAGGGAAGCTAATCCAGTGTTTTGCAAGTGCTGCGCACATGAGTTTCTGCAGGGGAGGAATCACCTCGAGTCTTGCTGTTGTTCTCTGGTTATTTGCATTGATTCAGTGTCACAGCACCTCCTAGCATCTGCCCTGCCCAGCATTTTCTGTGTGTTCATCTGAATGTTTCTTTTTATATCTTTCTAGAAATCCAGGAACCCAGCAGCTCTGCAGCAATATGACTATACTTAGTACTTGCATCTTCAAATAAAAACCCAAAACCTTAAACTCCTCACACCCCTGAGAAGCAACTGTGTGCCACTGTCACAGAAAGACCTTTCTGCATTCATTACAGTCTCACCTCATTGTAGCAGGAGAGGAAGAAGTTGAGTGCTGGTTCTCCAACTGAGCAGAGTTTACAGCTTGTGATTCTGTAGTTAAGACTCACAGTGGCTGAGCCGTTTGTACTGAAATCACTAGGGTCAGGAATTATCTGCTGGACACCAAGTTTAATACAGGCATAATTGGGAAATTCAGACTTGCAACATTGCAAGGAAAGTGCACATAATTTTTGTTTACATTTGTCTGTTCCTAAAAGGGAGGTGCAGTAGTTATTGAAATAGACTGTTGTTCTGTTAGAACGTAGTGGTTAAATGTGGAGACAAGCTGAAGACCACCAGCAGCAGGAAGAACGAATTTTACTCTGTAATGTGTTTTGTTGTTGTTGTTGTTGTGTGACACTTGTATTCTCCCTTCGTTCATTCTCTTTTATTTCCTCACTTCAGCTGCAGAGGTTTCCAGGTTTCCGGACGCTAGACTAGCAGGACAGAGGTGGGGTAACCTCTGCACAACCTAGCACACAATCTGGCAGCAGGAAGCGTGTTTTTTCCTACCAAACCAAACCTAGTCGTGCTTAACTGTTTCTCCTGTTTTCGATTAGCACCTATGGGTCTTGCAGATATGATGACACCCGGTGAGTCCAAACTCCCCCTTCCTCTCAAAGCAGATGGCAAAGAAGAAGGAGCCCCCCAGCCCGAGAGCAAGTCAAAGGTATTTACCTCCCTCGCACGTGGTGTTGGTTCAGCCCGCAGAAGTCTGCTGTATTGTCCTCCATTTTCTGGTTTTGGCCTACCCATTTCTGTTCTTTCCTGCATGCCTTTCCATTCACGTGCAATCTCTGTTTCTTTTTTTTTTCTTCTTTTTTTTTTCCTTCATTGTGTGGATCTGAAAGTTACTAGTTCTTACGGCATTTTAACTTGCGGGGGCAAAGCAACTCAAGCCAAAAGTTGCGTGGGGATTCGGCTGTGCCAGGTGGGTGGGGAAAAAGGGTCTTGCCTGGTTTCAATACTTGCAGCCATTTTTCTCTGCCTTCAGTTATAGCTTCCTGTTTTGGCCGCCTCAGCAGCAGCAACATACTTTAATATTTTGCTTTCCTGCCTTATTTGATAAAATAAGGTGAACAGCTTGTTTTTTTTCTTTCTTTCATAAGGGGTAACCCATGCTTAGCATTCCATGTGAGCTTGAAATAAGCATGGTGGCTTAGTGACTTTAGNATTTTTTTTTTTTTATTCCTCTACCACAGGATAGCTACAGCTCTCAGGGTATTTCTCAGCCCCCAACCCCAGGCAACCTGCCAGTCCCTTCCCCAATGTCCCCAAGCTCTGCTAGCATCTCCTCATTTCATGGAGATGAAAGTGATAGCATTAGCAGCCCAGGCTGGCCAAAGACTCCATCAAGCCCTGTAAGTGGCTCTGGTTCTTTTGGTTTTTGTTTATTTTTTTGTAATTAATTATACT
This sequence comes from Ceyx cyanopectus, assembly GCA_013401355.1. NCBI lineage: Eukaryota > Metazoa > Chordata > Aves > Coraciiformes > Alcedinidae > Ceyx > Ceyx cyanopectus. The sequence goes on along the minus strand of VYZU01081989.1, from coordinate 20,445 downwards.
TTAATGCTTGCTTGTTTGTTTTGTAAATTCCTTTTCTTCATTATTTATCCACTAAACAGTTTTCTTTCTTTGTAACACTGGGTACAAATTCTGCTCTCGGACACATGACTGTAAGTTCCACTGCCTGGCTTCAGTGGGACCTGAGCATGCTTATCCAAGGGCAAAATTTGTCCCAACAGTACTTTGAAATAAGAAAGAGTAAAAATTGCGTGCATCATGCAAGTGTGCTGTCTGGTAATACAGCATTTGTTGTGAAGAAAACATCCTTCCTGTAATGCATCAGCTTCCAAGCATGCCGACTGTGTTGTTGAGGACAATTCCATTTCTGTTCCTGGGCCCAAACTCCTTCACACAACTGACTTCACTCTGATTGCTGCACTTCTCTTTGCTAGGATTATTTGGGGGGGGGAGGTGGGCAGATAAGATAAATTCTTTCCTCTGTTAAAACTAATATCCATCAATGTTTAAATCATAGACTCAGCAACACGAGACGTTGTCATGTATATTTTTTAAAACATTTTTAATTGTGTATTTGGAAATACAGTCATTAGGTTGTAAGGGCACAGTCTAAACCAAAATTGTTTCTGATTTGCTTCATTCAGTTATTTTTAAACAACCCAGGTTTGTGGCT
>VYZU01081989.1:0-18341 GCA_013401355.1 Ceyx cyanopectus | reverse complement strand
CCCAATGTCCCCAAGCTCTGCTAGCATCTCCTCATTTCATGGAGATGAAAGTGATAGCATTAGCAGCCCAGGCTGGCCAAAGACTCCATCAAGCCCTGTAAGTGGCTCTGGTTCTTTTGGTTTTTGTTTATTTTTTTGTAATTAATTATACTTTAATGCTTGCTTGTTTGTTTTGTAAATTCCTTTTCTTCATTATTTATCCACTAAACAGTTTTCTTTCTTTGTAACACTGGGTACAAATTCTGCTCTCGGACACATGACTGTAAGTTCCACTGCCTGGCTTCAGTGGGACCTGAGCATGCTTATCCAAGGGCAAAATTTGTCCCAACAGTACTTTGAAATAAGAAAGAGTAAAAATTGCGTGCATCATGCAAGTGTGCTGTCTGGTAATACAGCATTTGTTGTGAAGAAAACATCCTTCCTGTAATGCATCAGCTTCCAAGCATGCCGACTGTGTTGTTGAGGACAATTCCATTTCTGTTCCTGGGCCCAAACTCCTTCACACAACTGACTTCACTCTGATTGCTGCACTTCTCTTTGCTAGGATTATTTGGGGGGGGGAGGTGGGCAGATAAGATAAATTCTTTCCTCTGTTAAAACTAATATCCATCAATGTTTAAATCATAGACTCAGCAACACGAGACGTTGTCATGTATATTTTTTAAAACATTTTTAATTGTGTATTTGGAAATACAGTCATTAGGTTGTAAGGGCACAGTCTAAACCAAAATTGTTTCTGATTTGCTTCATTCAGTTATTTTTAAACAACCCAGGTTTGTGGCTAGAAAAAACACCTGATGCATGTATGATTTTAGAAAACTGTTTTTTAGGTTAATGATGTTTAGTTATTCTCGTATAGGTTGTAAAGAAAAACTAGAGGGATGTGTGAAATTAATTTTGTCATTTTATATATAAATATATACACATAGGAAATGTATATGCATATATAGAAAAGAGAATGTTGACTTAAGCTGATATGGTCTATGGGGAGCAAATGTCTTTTTGGTGGTTTGGTTTTTTTCTGAATTAGAAAATACGTATATTGCTCCTCTTCTTTTTATCAAAAGCAGTAATGATCAAAATTTCTCTGTAGAAAAATACTGAAATATGATTGTGAGGAATATATAGGGCTTTTTTCAAATGTTAATGTGCACTTAAATTAGCAACAATTCTTTGATAACAGTTTAATTTTCACAAAGTGCTATGTTGAAGAGTGTATCTTGGGACAAACAGAGGAAGGCAAATTGGGAAAAGGGAAAAAGATCTACCCATCCAAAAACCAGACCTCTAGTGAAAGCCTTGAGCAAAGGGGCAGCATGGCACGAAATGCACCACCTTAATGTTTTGGTGTTTATTTGGCAGTGACTTTGAGTCTCAGAAGGCAGCTGGTGTTGCTTGTTCCCACAAGGTCTCATCTTTTTTCTTAAGAGCATTTCTGAAAGCGTGGTACCAAAAGTTCTGTTAGTAATGGTTCAAGTAGTGCTGGTTCAGTCAGTTTTCTGGAGGAAAGAAGGAGACTTACTACACAGGCTGTCTAACATAACACGTCCAATTCTTCCTCTACCAGGCTACCAAATGACAGTGTGTTCCTGAGATCATGGCATAATTGTGCTAACAAATCCTGAGAGTCATCATGTACGTATGTGGAGGTTTTCCCATGTAAATATAACAAAGTTTAGCATTGGAAAAAACAAATGGAGGAAGTTTGTGCTTTCCATTTCTTCTGAATGCCCTCCTGTCCAAATGTTGCTGCATCTTCAGCTTCAGTTAGCTTCTTGGTACACAGATATGGTTAGATACAGGGCTTTGCAACAATAGAAAAATGAGTGCTGTAAATTAGCCGATCCCTTTTTACCTATGAGTGCCAGTGTATTGGATAATTTCATTGACTTCAGCAGCAGCCTGACATACACTGGAACGATTGATTGCACTTGAAAACAGCCTGAATCTGTTCATTAAATTCCAAAGCTTCTTCATGTGCTGCAACTTCTCCATTCCAGCAGAAGACAAAAGCAAGGGTGAATGGTCTGTGACTTACTTCAGAGCACCCCTGTGATCTTACTAAGTGGATCCTCTCAGCAGTTTGATATGGAAGTGAGGCATGAGAAAATGTGGAGAAGGAATTGTTGAACGTTATGTTTTGAGGGCTCTTCAGGTACATCAGTAATGGACACTTCTGCTACGCTGATTTTGTGCGTAGTGTGCACCCCTGACAGAAAGGTGGCTTCAAAATTCTTTCAAAGAGAAATTTCAAGTGTGAAAGTGAACTATGCAGGGTCACTGCAATGTGAATAAAATAGGATATGAAAACCCCATCAAATGATGTTCACTGTTCCTAGATACCATGAACATAACTGAATACACCTGGATAGTACTGTATGTCCATGGTGCTACCTGTGAGGGGACTGCCCAGTCCTTCAGGACAAAATATTGATGGGATTGTGTCCTGCTAAAGCATCTGCTGAATTTTGGCAGTTTTTGCAGTCTGTCTGTGCACACTGTTCTGTAGTAAAATGGGTCTATGTAATAAATGTAACACTGGCAAAGTCTTTATTGAACTGAGGGAAGTGAACAGCAGATAGTTCTAAATATAGATGTTTAAAGATATGTAGAGAAACAACTACCCACTGCCTTAATGTGAAAAGAACTCCTACAGACATTTGTGTTGCTCTGAAGGATTCTGCAGACTGGCCATACAAGGCTCTGTGTATAATACAGTTTTAATAGGTGTTAGATATATTGAAAATAAAATACGGAGTTTGACACATTTAATATGAGAACTGGCTTTGGTATCCACGTACTTTAGTGGGATGTTTTAAATAGCCCATTTAAACATGGCCAGTCATCATATGTAGAAGAGTGCTGGGGACTGAGGGCAGAGTAGGATACAGTTAAATTGGTAAAGGTACATGCCACAGGCTTGCACTAGCATTCTTTTATGACCAAAATCATCAACAAACTTAACAGAGGAAAAGCTCATGATCTGTATTCTTCCATCGTTGCCTGGCATGTGCTCATTTTAGTTAACAGTCTGTTAATGGGATCATTTTGTAGTAAACCCTTATTTTCTGAGAGTTAACATTTACCTATAGGCAAATTTAGGCTTCCAGCTGAACCTGTCCATGTGGAACTGAAGTTTATTTGTGTGTAGACTAGCTTGCACACATCTGTCATTTTTATATGTTTACATTTGTAAAAATAAAGAAGAGAAAAAGATCTTTACTCTTGAGGAATAGCATTCTTCCCTCCAGTGCATTCTTCTAAAGTTAACATTTCATTTTAGAAGAAAATTGCACCCATTTTACAAAGCATGACAACCTGAAAGCTCACACAGTAAGAAACACTTCTTACCTTCTGTAAGCTGTGAAAAGTTTTCAGATTATACTGTCATTTTAGAGCCTGCTGCCACACTGCTGAAAAGCAGCATCATTTGAGAGGTATAGTAGAAAACCTGGAATGAAAAAAAATTAACTGTTTCCATTCTAGTCTGAATCATACTTGAAAAAGATAATCCTACCACATAAAAATGAAAATGTAAAACTGCAAAATACTTATATTCTTCTTCATGAACTTCCATAAAAGTGACATAGAAAGTATTTGGATGCCTCTTATGTTAGAATATAAACACATACAAAATTTGCTGGGTAAAAGCTGAAAATTCCCACCTTTGTTAAGAGTTCTGCAGCACTGTGTCAGATTAAAATTAGTTCTAATGAGTAGCACAGTAACTTTGTTCTTGCTGCAGCTGGGAGTTGGGGAGCACCAGTTTATTCAGCTGTTCAAGCCTATGTCATCATGTATCTGTTCTCAGATAAAATCAGATTAGTAGCCACATGCTTTGCCTACTTCCCTCTTTCCACCCACCATCAAAAACAATCTTTGAGAAAGTATAGTTGTTGAAAAGGGTTAAACTGCTTTTCTTAAACAGCCAGATACAGAGCAAGTGATGCTTTAAGTAAACTGGTTGCCATTACTGAATCAGTTCTGCTTTCATTGCATAATCTGCAGGACTCATATTGAAGTACTTTCCTGCCAGCCACTTAGAATTGCTAAAATAAATCCAGCCTTGACTCTGACTTCAGCAGGAGTTGTAAGACAGCTGAATCTGGCTCAAGTAAATTCAGGAGTTCACCTCTTCCAAAGTAAGAAAGGTAATCATATCTGTCTGTAGGAAGGACTACTGAGAAGAAGTTATAGCGTCAGGAAGCAAAGCAGAAAACTTTACAGGAGGCTATTTATTTAATTAAAATGAATATCCATTCACTGGAAAGAACAGCAATGGTTCATGGAACTGCTGGGTCACTCCCCTTGGCTTCACATCTCTTTTCTCCTGGCTTTCCTCCAGTGTTGCCAAGTTTCAGCTAATGGCTGGAGGGAGATACAGAGCCTGTCATATTTTCCAGGCTAACATGCAAGATGAATGGTGGCAGTGCTTTTAAAATCATTGGCAGTTGGATGCTACCCCGCTTCATCTTGCTTGGCGTTGAGTGCCAGTCCTCACCAGCACTGTGTGGGAACATGGACAAAGTAAGAGGTTCTGCAGCATCCATGAGGTGCAGCAGGGTCTTCTTTGGAGATTTCAAGTAGAAGTAAGTTTCCTTTTTACTTCAGAATAGTGCTGTCTCCCATTCAAAGTAAAGCTAAAGGCGAAGGAGGGAACATGATTGACTACATGAGTTTAAAGAAGTGTCTGCTTCAGTCAACAACAAAGTTTAGGATTTTCCCGTACAGACATAAAGGATATGTTTCCCTTCATATATTTGGCTCATTTCCCAAAGCTTTATATCCATCTTTTTTCTCTTGTGTTTAATTCTGAGCCACTTCCATCTTCCACTGCTGATCAAATCGCTTCACCTTCTGCAAGTGGGAGGGGCAGCAGCCCCTCTCTGCTGTCAGCTCAGACACAGCTTGGATAGGGTGTAGTCCATCCACACATGGCAGAGAGCCCAGCTCACAGGGTTATACTGCACAGAAAGATATGATGGGAAGTTACAGCTTGTGCAGCAGCCTCAGTGCTTTCTACCATCTCCACATAGAAAAGGAAAGGGCATCAAGATAACATGAGCTTTTGTTAGCTATAAAGCCCGAAGAGCATCAAGAAAGCAGGCTCACTTGCATTTCTGCCACATGAGAAAGAATTCTGTTCTTTCCACCTCTTTTTCCTGGTAGAGGTTCAGCTCTAATTGTTGTGCATCCCTGGTCTTCCTCAGTCTGTAATCCACAGTCTTTTTGCAAGGTAGGTCATATGAGATGGGCATTATCTGTCCTTCTTTAAGGGAGGAGACTAGTAGCTACTCACAAGCATTATTGGCTCAGGCAGCTAATTAAGTAGTTTTGCAAAGAGTATTACCATCAGTCTCCTCCTACTGTAGGCACTCTTGCTCATTCTGCTTTTTAGCCAGTGGTGGCTTGAAGGGATAGTAAAGCATAACCATTTGTGACTTTCTAAAGAGACCACTACTCCTTGGGATACTAGTTTGCCATGATTCACGCTTTAGGCTACTTCTGTGCAATTCTTCTTCTGGAGGAACAATTCCAGGTTTTCTAGCCCCGTTTTGGGGTCAAAGCAGAGAAGTTTGATTTGGTTTGGTTTTAGGTTTTCATAAACTTGTGTGGGACAAACTTCGTTTTAATTTTACCCAAATTATTGCTTGCAAAGCTCTTTGAGAAAAGTGGATGAGAAGCACTATGTGAGAGCTACCTCCTTTTAAAATGACATGAGGCAACATCAGAAACTTGCCTTCTGGGATCCAAAGTACAGATCAGTGAAAGAAATATGAAAATGGGGAGTTTGGGCCCTTTATTTAAAAAGCTGAATTTTCCATATATGGACAGAATGTACTGTTTGTGCCTGAACTAGTAGCCTTCATTCCTGACTGTTGTGTAATAGCTTTAGTTTGTTTGACATCTTCTCTTTTTCAATGTTGTGAGTTTCTTACTTTCTTTTCCCTCCCCCTCCCACCCTTCCCCCAACTCTTTTTTTTCTTCTTGCGATTCAGAAATCAAGTTCCTCTACCACAACTGGAGAGAAGATCACTAAAGTCTACGAGCTGGGAAATGAGCCGGAGCGCAAGATGTGGGTAGATCGGTACCTCACATTCATGGAGGAGAGGGGCACACCTGTGGCCAGTCTGCCAGCTGTGGGCAAGAAGCCCCTGGACCTGTTCAGGCTTTACGTCTGCGTCAAAGAGATTGGAGGTTTAGCACAGGTAAGAAGTTCTTAAAAGTGAACCTTTTGAAAAGGCAATGTGCTTTTTTCTTCTAGACTATTTCCTGCTGGTTACATACGCCATTACATTTTCAGCCCTGACATCATTGTTGAAGTAGACAGAGTCTTGTGCTTTAATATTTGTCTGGAATTCATTTTAGGCTGTTTAACTGCCCTAAAACTCCAGAATTTTAATCAAAATTTGCCATAGCTGTAGACAGATTAAATTGTTACCTATTCAGAGGAATCCAGTAATTCCAGTCAAGAGAAGAAAAAAGGAGAAGGCCATTGGATCAAAGTTAGAGTAAGAAAGAGATGACAGATCTGAAAGGAAATGGATATTTCAAAATGCATCCTTTCTAGATAGGAATACTGCCTCTAGGACAAATCAATTAATCTCTCAAGAGAAGTGGCAGATACATTCTTGAAACACAGTCCTTTGTCCCAAACCTTTCATCTCTTGAGTGTCTCTGTATGGTACATTCATTTCTGAGGTGCGGACTGTGCTTTCCCTGTCTTTGGAAAATGCTTATAAACATGCCTTAAAAACATAACTGTCACAAGTAGAAGCTGAATTACTTAAATGAGATGAAGGAAAATGAAAGCAGGAATAACTGAGTGTAAAAAGGTCCTCAATGTGAGAGAGAAGCCTTGGTTTGTGTGCTCACCAGTTAACTGGCAGTTTTGCAAAGGGGTGTTTGGAAATTACTTGTGAGTTCTGTAAGACTGACCACAGAGCAAAACTAACTGTTTCATTGTCTAGCACCATCAAAAGGGAAGACAGGATAAAATCGTCTATATTTGCAGCCTTAGATTTGGTAATCCCAGTTGTCTGTTACTGCCTTATCCCTTGTATCTAGGGGATCACTCTCGCCTAGGTACTAGAAACTACTGTGAAGTGCTGATACCCATAATTTCTCTGGATTTAAGAGTATTCCGTGCTTTGCAAGATGAGTCTTAAACATAGTTATGTAGATAATTTAATAATAAAATAATAAGAAAATATATATTTAATATTTAAATAGATACAATTTTGCACTAATGACAAAATCTGAACTCAAAAATATGTCAAATTATCTCCTTAGAGAGTAAATTTTAATATCTATGTGGTTAGTTCAAGAAATAAATGTCCAACATCAATTAGTACCATTTCCAAGGCTACTTTTAATAGTACACCTCACAAAATAGAATTTGACTGCTAATTTACATCATTGACCCTTCAAGTCCAGAGATTTTAGCTATTCCCATTATTAAAGGAAGGCAGACAAACCTAATATAGTTCACCTTGACAGTTGTTAAATGCTGTGTATGGGTAAGAGATGTTATCCTGACATCTTTAGTGATCAGCTCATGCCTCCCAGCATCATAAAGATTTGATTACTTTTAGCTCAGAAACTTTATTACAGGTAAATCGTATCATGCAGCTGCTCAGCCTCATACAGTGTGATTGTGCCTATAGTATGACTTAGCATCAAAAATTAAGCAAGATGGGGGGCAGATGGGATATTCTAGAGAGTCATTCCTGTTTGTTTATTATGGAAATTTATTTTATTTTGGGATACTCCATGATGATTTGCAGTGACAGACATTATGCATTGCCAAAGAATAGATGCTGTTCACTTAGACTGATTTTTTGAAAGAGCCTAAGTTATAACCTTCAGTGCTAGTAAAAACAGACACTTTAAAATAAAGGCTTCTGCTTTGCTAGGGTGCCCCCATGTTTAATCACCACACATCTGTGTGCAGCTATTGTGAGGTGCAGAGCTTTTTATGCTGAGGTTTATTTAAATGCATCTGTGTGACGCTCTCCTAAAAAGTTGCTGCTCTGGCTGCTGCCCTCCTCATTCAGGATTCTGCCCAGAGAGTGACAAGGAGCAGAGCTGTGCAGCACTGTGCATATTCTCTGAACAGTTGCACTTGATGGGGTCCCAACATGAACAGTCCAGCTGTTGGCAGTCTTCTTTCAAATGCCAACGTACTGGGCATTTAGTCGTGAAGGATTCTGTTTGCATTATGCAATGCTTTCATTACACAGCACTTAGCTGTAAGTCAGGAGGCACAAAGGGCTGTGTAAGTGGATTCCAAGCCTCAACAGGGGCAGTTCATGAAAACCTTGTCGTCTCTAACTCCTGGGCAGGAGTAGCAGAGAATTAAAAACACCACATAGCTGTGCCAACCTGCTTGCTATTCGTGCTATCCTCAGAAGATCTTTGCTGACTGGCAGCAGTTATCAGTGTTATTAAACACTGAGATAAACGTTTCCTTTGCTGGCACACAGGCTTAGGAGTGGTATGGCTAATGATGATAACCTTTGTAGCTATGCAAGTTAAGTTGGGGTCATTAAAATCCCAGGCCTCAGAGCAATTAGCAGTCATCATGAAGTCAGGATTCTTCCCCACCAAAAGCTCTGAGATGCTCAGATATTTCAAGCCTATTTATTTCAGTGCTGTCTCCCCTCCTTGGTTCACACCTAGCAATTGCACAACCGATGGAATGAATTTTGGGGCATCAGGTATTGTAACAAATACACTGCTCTGAGTGGTACAGCTGAGCGAGCCAGTGGCATCATCCAGGATGACAAATGAACTTCACTGTTATTACAGATCAGCTGTGTTTGAGGAACTCATGAACAGTCTTTCAGTATTCTCAGCCTTACACTGCAAACAAGACTCACGGCAGAGTTGTGCAGTCGGCAGTGAAATACAGAGTATAGCTGGCCTAGCCCTCTGTGTTTGAAGTCTGCCTTAATTAATTAAGGGGTCTTGCTTCACTCTGCCTCTCATCTAGCCAGAGAATCATTGATCTGTCCCTGCAAGATGCCCTAAAGTGAAAGGACTTGAAGCAGGAATTATAGGCTGAAGTGTTTGACAGCTGGTGACTATTTTGGAGAAAAATTTATTTTTCATATCAGTGCTCAAACACTTAAATTGCAGAATAATGCTGTTATTGCTTTCTAAATTAGTTTTTAGACGCTGCTTTTTAATTAGAATAGGGTGGGTGTGGGTGGGTGTTGGAGAGGGGGAGAACTAGCGTGAATTTTCTAGGAGATGGATTGCTAACTGAAGAGCACAGGCCCTGGAAGAGCTCAAGGCATTTTAAGAGATGCACTGTGCATAAGACTCTCCACAAGCAAAGCTTATTGTGTAGCTATCAGCAGGTTCCTTGGTGGTTTTATAACTGTAAATGCTGTCTGTGCATTACTGCGTGTGGGAGTAATGAGCATTAGTTAAAAGAGAAAAACAAGAGGATGTAAACCAACACATTAAGTGCCTTTTTTTTTTAATTCAATTTTTTTGTCTCCTGACTTAAACCACTTTGCTGCAAACCAGTGATTCTGCCATTTATTTTGCTAGGTTAATAAAAACAAGAAGTGGCGTGAGCTGGCAACCACCTTGAACGTTGGCACCTCGAGCAGTGCAGCGAGCTCCCTGAAAAAACAATACATTCAGTACCTGTTTGCCTTCGAGTGCAAGATTGAGCGAGGGGAGGAGCCCCCTCCAGAAGTCTTCAGCACTGGAGATACTAAGAAACAACCTAAGATTCAGCCGCCATCTCCTGGTAAGTCAACAAAACTGCAGCCTCTTACAGCACCTTTTTTTTTTTTGAATGCAAAAGATAGTAGGTTGCAGGTGATATATTTAGAAACACGTCTCGCTAATGCTGGACAAGCGACAGGGAGAAATATGTTTCTGGCATCTCGTTTTCAAACTTGGAACTTCCCAAGTCAAGTCACATTTAACTCTGGAGGGCCATCCACAGTCAGGTATCAGTCTGTCATTTCTCACTAACGTAGCAAGACATGTGCCCCAGCATGGCCTTCGTGCTCAGTTGCATCAGGGTGGTGGAGAGAAGAACATTCAGCACGGGTGTGCTCCCGCTGGAAGACAGGAGCCTGGCGCTACTGAAAACAGGCTCCATTTGTCTAAAAGATCAGGTTCTGGTACTTGCACTTTGCCTTGCTGTGACTCTGAAGCTGCATTTTCAACACAACTGTTGGTCAGTAAAGCTTCAGCTGGAGTCAGGGTGGCAGATGCCGGACTGATGGTGGGTCTCAGGTGGCTGCTTTGGTACAGCTGATGTTGACCGTGTGGCAGATGGGAAGAGTTGACAGTGTGGTGTATCCTCCCTGGCAGACCGCGGAGTTCAGAGGCACGCTCTCTGTCCTTTTGTTGCTAATCCTGTATATCAGCTAAGTCATGAGCATCACAGCCTTTATCTTCTTGTCTGAAAAATTGGAAATGGAATTGTTTTATTTTGGCTCTTCTCTTCGCACGTACGGTGTGGTATTTGAAGACACACTCTTTTCTTTCTAAATTCAACTCTGAAGATTTGATAATCATGCTTGATATTCAAGCCAGAAAAATCCTCAAGTAGAAACAATTTAAGTACATAGGAGGAGATATAATATTAGTCTGTGATGTTGGCTTTTGGACTACTCATGGAAAAGAAAGAAATCCCTTTGATTGTCTGTTTTTTAGGCTTTTCTGGGCAACAAAATAATTTGACAACATGTATGGACTACTGTCACAATTACTGTGTTAGGCATACCACGTTCCATTATTGCCAACAGAATTCCTGGAATGTTTGTAGGACTTTCCTGCGTTAGAAGGCAGTTTTAGGAAAGTATTAAATAATGTCTGTTAGTGCAGTTCTCTGGCTGAAAATGGGAAGTAGAGAGTCAGGAACCCCACATACTCTGCAGGCAGTTTTCAATCTGCAGGGCTCCACCATCCCATTGTGGATACTAAAAAATTGTAAAGACCTTTATAATCACATAATACAGTTCTGGCCTTTGCAAGATCATTTCTTATCATAGCATTTCATCAGTATGGAAGAAGATAACGGCAATAAGGCTTAAATCTGTCTCAGCCTGATGTATTTAGTAGACGGATTTGGGGGAGTGTTTGATTAAAATCTTCCTATGTACGTCTCTCTGTGTAATAACTTAAATATTTCCTCTGACTTTATAACATCTGGGGTTACAAGGCACCCCAATGCTGATTATTTAATAGAGAAGATGACCAGGTTACTTTGCAGTGCAGGTTTGGAAGATGTGGAAAAAGACTTGGTACTAGAAGTGAAGCCTGTAGTCCAAATGTTTATCTGTCTGACATGAGCATAGATTGTCCTGAATGTACACTACTGCAAAAAACAAATGTTCAGATGTGCCTATCACCTCCTTAACAGGCTGGTAAGGGGAGCTGAAACTATTAAACTTGTTGAAGAGGGTGAAGAGGAAATTCAACTGTTTCTAAAATTAAACAGCAGTACAAAAAATTGAAGAATGTTTTTCTTCACTACTTTCACCCTTATTCCTCTCCCTTCCAGCACTGCTCTCAGTAGTTGGTTTGGGGATGATCACTGTACATTAGGTGAATTTTGTGATGAAAAATCATTATTTAAATACATAAACCTGAGACAAAGGAATTGAAATGTCAGACATACCATTCTTAAAGGATCCTTTTGCATCATGATGCTATAGAAGAAAATGACAAAAGTACAAGTTTGAATTTATCATAACATTCATGCAAGCTGTCTATGAGGAGAACTGAAACTATTTTTCTAAAATAAAAACACAGCAGGACACAGAGACTAGAAGAGGGGGAAGCAAGCAAAGATCTCAAGGTTTGTTTTGTTGGTGAGAAAAGAGCTTGTGTCACTGAATGGGACTGCTCTTCTGTACGGAGAAAGGCTTTCCCAGTGTGTATCAGCTTTAGTACATGAAATCCTGCTGAGGTATAGATGCTGCAGAGAGTGCAAGCCTGTTCTCTTTAATAGTGAGCTGGTTTTTTTCTTGCTCCTTTTCTTTTAGTATATACCAACATTAACATTTTAACTGCACAAAAGAAGTAGAGTTGTGGATGTACTTAGATAATTGGTTACTCTTTGGTATTCAGAGGGAACAGAAGCCCAATACAAGGAACAGTAGCCTCTAAAGGTCCTTGCTTTAACCATTAGCCCTTGTTGTGCAGTTAGTTCAGTGTAGGCAGAGCCACTTTGAAGCCAAATCCATTTGCAGAGAACTAGTTACAGTATCAGCACTGGAGTTAATTCTGTAAAAAAGCAATGGCATTTGTCTCAAAGGGGAGGGTGTTGTCTTTTGTTCAGTTCTAACCAGCTAATGCTATTAAATCAGAGTCTTGAGAGTTTAAAAATCAGCTGATCTTCCTAAAACTTTTCAAACTAAATATTTCAGTTGCTCATCAGAATACACAGGGACTGGCAGCCTTCTTGGTGAGGAGAAGAATTCAGTTCCTCTGTAGGTGTAGTTCCCAGGTAGCTGTTGTGCAAGCTGAAGTGCAGTTTGGAGCAAATCAGTTCTTGAAGATGTCTCATCTCTAAGGGGTGATTATGTGAGTGCCTCACAGACGACCTTTAGATGAAATGCAGGGAAACACAGTGCAACAACCACAGCGAGGAGATTTCTATAGAAGGATCCAGCCAGGGAAGGGATGTGATGTGTAAGTCAAATTTATGGAACTGCAAGGCTGTACTCTGGGTCCATCTGTTAGTCCATTTGCTTGTAGCACTGCTATTTGGGATTCTCCCATCGCTTCTGGTTTCTATAACATCATTAATAAGGTAGATGGTATGTGAAGGAGTGAATAATTCAGTGCTGTGTACAGTGCAATTCAGGATACTGTCAGCAGTTAAAAAAGTTGAAAAAAAGAGTGAGAGTGGAGCAGCGAAGTGACAGGCTGGTTGGCTTTGTTCAGCAGAGGCCTGCACAGGAGCCAAGGAGTTAGGGGTAGGATTAGCTGCCTATTTTAATAAATGTTCTTGCTTCATAATGCTGTCAGAGCCTTTTCTCTTTCACAACTTTCCCAGGGAGAAGTGGGGACCTGAATGTGTTTTCGTGTGGCTTGCACTGCTCTTGGGCTGTGCAAGTTGGAGAGATGCTTGTGGTAGGCTGAAGCCTTTGTATCACAGCTTAAATTTTCCTGGGTAATGGAATGCCATCAGCAGTGAAGACTAGCAGCAGATGCCTAACAACAGGCTGGCTAATAGAGGACCCCTGTTGCCTTATGTCCTCATTGCTGGGTCCGTGCCACGGTCCATGCCAACTGTAGACTGCCCTTTTGCTGCGTAGAAAATCCCTTCAGAGAGAGAAAGGCATCATAGGTCTTTATAACCACCCTTCTAGGGCTTTCCAGAATGGGGTGCAAAGACAAAACTCTCTCCCTGTCAACGTGCACTTGATATTTTTGAGCAACATACACAAAAATTATGCTGCAAGTTCTAAACTGAAAACAATTCTGGGGGCCATTATGTTAAGCACCAGCGAGTGCCAGGGAGCACATTTCAGAAGACAGTCATCTCAGTGGAGGAGTTACTTTTGTGACTGTACTGTGGCACTGTAAATTCTTACCTGCAGTATGTGGTTATGTCTGCATGACTCTCAAAATTACAGACTGGGCATTTCTCCTGTACTGAATGAACAGTGGTGGCCATGGGGGTGCAGCTGAGGATGCTTCCGAGTAACACTCTGCAGCTGGCCCTGATGTCACTGAAGGTTTCATTACAGCAGACCTGGAAAATTGCACGCCTGTGTTGGAAAGAGGGAGCGAGAGCGTGCCAAGAGTGTGTTCCTCGTGTTTCCTTGGCAGCAGAGAAACAAGACTTGTGGAGGGGGGTGGCGGGGGGTGGGGGTAGGACACAGCACCACACGACACAGCCATTCAGTGAGTGCATCTGTAACCAAACCCATCCGTCTCTGCTGGCGGGTGGCTGACTCCAGGGCTATTCTTAGCAGGCAGGTGATGTCATGAAGCGTGTCATGAGGCCAGCCAGGGAATCCCCATGGAAGATGGATGGACAAGGGGTCGGGAGGGGTGGGCAGGGGTACAGACAGAGGTGCCCCTGTGCCTGCATCTGTGCCCACCCAGGGGGCCCTGCCGCAGCCAGCAGCCCCCAGCCTGGCCTAACTGGGGCACTGGGTTCGTGCTGTGTAAATTATCTTCCCAGCGTGGCGCTGGCTGTTCACTCTGAAGTATGTGAATGTACTTAACCTTCAGTAACCTTTCTATTGTTTACTTTAGAGTATACATTTGTAGCTTCTGGCAAAAGGTAGGGATATCCTAGAGAGCATGTCAGGCCCCATATTAATGGAGTTTCAAGAGGTTGCATTCTTCTTTGGGTTGGTTTTTTTTTCATCAGAAGGGAAAAAAATGTCAGCAAGAGAAAGATATTAATTTATTATTTTTTTAACTGCACATTTCTGTTCTGGTAAATAAAGGGTCTTTCCTGAAAGCAGTGCTTACTACCATGCAGGTTGTGCAAGGAAAAAGCCAAACTAGTGCTATATTCACATGTTGCTGAGAATAACACATGCCATTGAGTAAACTGAGGAAGACTTGTAGGAGTTCACCTGCTCATCGACAAAGATGTTCATTTTATTTCATTTCGGATGGGTTTTCTATTGTTAAAAGCATATTCTTGCAAATCTGTTATGACACTTGAAAGACAAGTGTTGCTTAGATGTGGATGTGAGATGAATTCAGTAGCTATATGCACACAGGTTTTTTTCCTGGACATCCCCAATTCATGTGCAGAATCCTGTAAGCAGAGATTGATTGCTTGTTCTAAAAGAGCACCATTGTTTGTCTTCCTCCTTCAGTTCTTTGTTTAACACTGAAGCTTATGAAACACTTTAAAAGGTACAGTTTCTATTTCAGGATATCCACAATCAAAATTAAGCATCTACCATAATAAAAAACCTGCAGGGGGTAGATAAAAAATTCAGAGAGCACCTTAGCAAATACAAAATTTAAGGTAAAATGTGAAAAAGGAAGATGGTACTTTTTGTATACAGAATAGGATCTTTTTCATATTTTTTAACTAGAAAACACTGCTAATAGCAATGTGTGTAAAAAGTACGTGTGAGAGAATGTAGCTAGTTTGTATTTACCATGTGTGCATGCAGGCACCTGTTTGCACATGCCACATCCTAAAGCTGTTTGAAGTGCAGTGCTTTGATGCAAAATCAAGTGCTCAAAGGTTAGGAAATGCCAAAAGTGAGATATAATCTTTGCAATCTTAATTATGTTTCCTTGTGCATATGCAGTTCAATGCACTCTTAATTATGCAGTCACATTGACATTTTTTTCATGAAATGTCTGTGTCCTTCAGTGCATGGAATAAGCAGTGCTTGGTGAATGAGGAGATATGCAGCATTTTGTTATCCTCCCTTTCCAGTACAAAGCCCTTACTTGTGCCAGTTTTCATTCAGACTCAAACATAGACACTTATTCCTTCATTTTTTTCTCATCTTTTCTACAACTGAATTTGAACACTTTAAAAAGTAGTGGTGAGCCTTTGCATTACCCCTCTAAGAGGGACAGAAGTATGATTCCCATTCTATAGAAGATGGAGATCTTGTTTTTGATTTTAAGCCCCTCATTACCTAAGAAGATTTATATAAAACACATTTTTATTTATAATAAAGATTCTGTATTCATGCAGGCCATAAATACAGAAAAAAATTTTTTACTTGTTTACTTTAGATACTGTGTTCTTGCTCTGGTAGGCTGGGAGAGAACTGAATTGCTACTTCATAGGAAAGTATGCAGTGCTAGGCAATGTCATGTTTTCCAGCAAGTATTTGGGCAATGGTTCTAATATAACAAATATAACAAATACAAAATGGTATGTGACAGTATGTGGCTTAACTTGGGAATGATTTTGAGCTTTTTAGAAGTAATCTAGAATCGTGTTTAAATCTCAAGGGTGGGAGAGTGATCCTGGCTTCCTTGGGGTCATATATACAAAGGGCTTGTTTTATTTCAACATGGAGACTTTTTTTTCTATCATATGTATTTGTTTTATTATAGCACTAGAGCCTTAAGTCAGCTGTAGCATTAGTTGTTGCAAATGTTACTGTACTAATGCAATCAGAAAGCTTTTCTTAAACTTATTTTGAACCTCACTATTAGGTGAGCATAATCCAAACATGCCTTGGAAACTGAGGACAAGAACAATATGGTCTACACAATATGGACTTATATATGCACTTGCTACTGATTTCCACATAGTGCAACATGTGTTATAGATATAAATGAAACACATATTAAAAAAAAAAAAAAGGTGTTCTTCAGTTAAAAACAAGCTCTGCCTGCCAAGATGATGAGTGTTCTAAGATTCTTGAGTTAATTTTGAACTACTCTTTCATATACAGAAGAAAAGTCCATACTGCTTGTTCCAGTTTCCCTCTAACAGTAATTTATAAAGTTTTGTTAATTGGTTGCTGAACATAGATAGTCAGGCACTATAAAATACTTACATGACAGTTCTTAAAGAAGGACTTCTCAAGACCAAATCTTCTGAGTCTGTTAGATTTGTGAATTTTTCCTGCTGGTAATATTTTTTCCCCATTGCATTTAAAGATTTGAATCCTGCAGGTTCTACGCTGGTAGAATTTCTACTGCAAAGCCAACCAGATTCCAACCAGCTTAGATGTTGTTTAAAGATGTCCATTGCTATTTTCACAGTTTTGCTGGGAGTCTTAGACATCGCCTCCTGTTAAAATTCTGCTTTCAGAGATTGCTTTCTTCTTATCCCAGAGTGCCTTATACATTTCTTAAATACAAACTTCTTCCTTGCTGTCTTCAAGATGGCATAGGGTTGCAGTGTGACAATAATCACTTGCTGTGTGTCACCATGGAAATGTCTGCCTTATAGTGGTAAATGAAATCATGAATTTATATTCATATAACAGTTTAAATTTGTGAGGAAAAGTTTCTGACTGAAATTTGCCTTTCAACGTGTGTGTTGCAATAGTGATTTTAAAAAGATGCTCTGCTAAAGAACAACTTTCATTTACTCTGTTGTAAACTGTAGATAATTAACTTTGTATCTCTGACCTCTGATTTAAATGATCCTTCATCTAGATGATATCTATTCATATTGCTTCAGGCAGCAGATTACATTCATGGTTCTGGGAAAAATGATGGCTGTTACAGCACAGCATACCCTGATCCCAGAGGATTTTAGGGATGTTATAAAGTATTGAGATGCGTGGTGTAAGCAGGCTTATGGGGGAAAGAACCAATTTCCCTCATTGATGATTACTTCCCCAGGAATTTGACTTCTATCATTTAAATATAATTATTTTTTATTTTTTTTTTTTCATTTCCCAGCTAATTCTGGTTCCTTGCAAGGCCCACAGACTCCACAGTCTACTGGTAGTAATTCCATGACAGAAGTGCCAGGCGATTTGAAGCCCCCAACACCAGCATCAACACCTCATGGACAGATGACACCTATGCAGGGTGGCAGGTATGAAAAAGGTTTTACTTCATTTTTCTGTTGGGCTGTAGTTCTACAACAATTTAAGCCATTCTTCCCCTTTCCCAACTACTCAGGCACTTACCTAATTCTGTGGTGAACTGGACAGAGCCTTAAAACAGCAGAAAATAATTTTTTTTTGAAGGGGAGGGAAAAGGAGGAAGGAGTAGGAGCTGCAGAAGCAGAGAAGGACCAGATAAGCACCAGTGAAAGGGAGGCATGTGAAGAGAAGGGAGGAAGGTAGAACCCATCAGCACCATCTCAGAGCCACAGCCTTCTCTTCCTTGCTTACCCCTTCCTCCTCTGGTATACAGGTCCAGACATTCATGCTCAGGAAGGAGGAATGTGTGGGTTTAGGGTGTTACTTGAATTCATATTATGAAAAGCATGTATAGTAACAGAGATTGAGATAGAGGATTCAACCGGATGAGACCAAGAGATCCCTTCCAGTTCTCTGTCCTGTAAGTCACATAGACTGGCTTAATCTGAAGTGAAGTCTTCTCACCATTCTTTAGGAATCCTTATCACACTGAAATCCAAGAGAAAAAAAAATAAGTTACTGACTTCAGCAGGAATGTAGCTGAGCTCTGAACTATGTCATTCCAAACATACTTAGATGCTTTTTCTCCATCTGTAATACTGCAGAAAGTATAACAAGAAACTTTTTTCATCAGCTTTAATTCAGATTGAGTGTTCTTTCACTATGTAAATTTTTTTCTTTTGCATTAAGAATAAGTCTGATAGTTATCAGGGAAACTCAATTTTCCAAGTCAAATTTTTGAGAGCTTTAGAATAAAGCTGACTGCAACCACAAAGGTTAGTGCCTCTTCATAACAGTAAATGGTATTTG